>JAGFPH010006015.1:15328-45485 GCA_018207615.1 Philaenus spumarius | reverse complement strand
TTGTAAGTAGGTAAAATAAATGATCGAAGTTGTTGATGGACGTTACAACCCATCCGTAGAATCCCAGGCCGTTATAATATATTAAGAGGGGACCGGAGTCAGCCCAACCTCTCACGGCTCTGATCTCCAGTTTAACATGGGGCGGGTATAGTTTATATTTTTCTCACCGAGAACCAGCACGTTCAGTAAAAAATCGTAACAGACAAATAATTTGTTACTATCTTACGTATCAGCCTATAAAAAATTGTTTACTGAAAGTTTTGTTTTATATTTTTATTTTAAGAAATTCAATATCTATTTCTCCATAAGACTTCAACGTTTTTCTAGCAAAACTAATTCTGTTGTAAAAATTGTATTTTAAAATAAGTATGTTTTAAATTTAAACCTACATCAGCTTAAGTATTGTGACGTTAAAATTGACGTCTAATAATCCAGTTATATTCAATAGAAGTATTTTATTTCGTCGTTTCAAAATACCTCTGCAATTAGAGTTTACAAAGTACATGGATCGGCAGCCGTAGTAGTTCATCGATGTCCCGCCAGGTTTCACTAGCGTCGCTCACCGGCAAGGAAGATTGCAAACTTCTTACAATACCGGTATCATTCTTATTTATATCAAAAGTTTGTGGTTTAGTTACTCAATACGACCCTTGAATAAAAGTCGCTGGTAACAGCTAGTATAACATATTTAGGAATAAGATCATTGAATTCGTACAGTGATTGGATATAAAAAATCAAATAAACTAAAACTGTAAATTTAATAATAGTTTTTTTGTAGCAATTACTAACTAAGAGCCCACGAACCAGAGTGCTTATAAACTTTGACCTGTGTGCACTATTTTCATCGTACATTTTTTATGCTCTATATGAGTAGGCCAAGTAATGTGTTTTGCTACTGGATTGTTTGTATTTAGTTTTCTTTAGTATTAGGCATTCATTATTTTTTTTAATTGTTCTCATATTCTATGTACAATTTATTATGTTTTTACCAATGTGTTTATATTTTTTGTAAATAACTGTATTTTGTTACCATTTGTTAACTTCTCGGGTTTTCTTTATGGTAGTTATTACTTTATGCGTTTTTTTTTTGTTTTTTTTAATATTTGTTTTAATATTTAAAAAATTAAATATATATAAAAAATATAAATATATTAAAAAATTATTTTTCACCACACTACGATGTTTTCAGCTATTTTCGGAACTTCATTTGGAGGCCGAAAGTAGCTCTTTTCTGCCCTAGGGCCGTAAAGTCAGCTGTTCGTTTATTCAATTAAAATATGAACGTATATCTCAACACAATTTCGTTATGAAATAGGCCCATATGTTTTCAAACTACACTGAGGTAAAACTGTACTTTCCATAGCTAGCTAGTTTATAACCTCAAAGTTTCATTTTCATGTGTGCTAAATAAATATTCTTTTTTAATTTTATATAGTGTTTATTTTATTGTGTAGTGTGGTGAAAAATAGCGTTTGCACCACGGCCGAAAGGGTTTTGCAGCTCTCGATCGTTTCAAGCCTGCAAAACCTCATTTTCGGCCCTAGGTGCGAAATATACTATTACGTTTCATTAATTTTACTTTTGTTAATTTACTATTTTCATGTATTATATACTTTTGTACTTTTATAATCTATGCGTACTTCTAGTTTTAGTCATTTATCTTTACATTAGTAAATAAAATTAAAAATATATTAAAAAATTATTTTGTTTCATTAATTTTACTTTTGTTAATTTACTATTGTCATGTATTACAGCATTCTTTTTATTAAGGGTCTTCTATCTCTTGCGTAAAACAGCAAGGTATTTGTTTACTTTTAGTCAATTTAGCGTTTATTTAGCGTGTCAATTGAAACTACTATAAATACACAATTCTTAACTTTTTTCTTTATAAATATAGTATTTATACACTTCGTAGAAACGAAAAATTTAGCCAACTCAACTACAAAGTTGTACATACGTTTTTAAAGTACAAACATACTGTTATCGGAGTAAACATACTGTGACTAAATAAAATAGGTTAGTACCTTTTAGGTTTTTTTTTAAATTTTAATTATATAAAGTGATGATAACGAAATATAATCATACTGTTATCGGCCAGATTAAGTAAAAAGCAAACATACTGAGACTACATACTATAGGTTCGAACCTTTTAGTTTTTTTTTTTTTTATTATATAATGTGATTTACACTCGTGCGATTTACACACCGCCACACAATTTCTCGTCTTAATAGGCCGTGTTCCAAATATGTGTTCGCAGTCTGGACGACTATAAGTTCAGGTAGTCCTCGCCATTTTTGAGGTGTTCACGATCTAGACGATTTTACCCTTGTTCGCGATCTGGACTGTTCGCAATTCAGACTCAACTCCTTGAGACGGGCTTTAGTGAAAATATTGATGTCAAGTATAAAGAACCTTCTATTAAATATAAATTATTAAGCTGTTGGTCTTAAAATATGTAGGTAAAGTTTTGAAATATTTACCTAGTAATTAACAAAATAAACATAAATATTATCTTACCGAAGAGGATAGAAATAAAACAATTCGACCACGCAGTTGAACCGCTGACGTGAGTTGAGCAAATTTATAAAATTAATTTTTTAGGCCTATGTTTTTTAGAGTTTCAACTACATTCAAATATAACTAAATCTAAAGTCTGAGGTCTCCACAACGAAAGAGAGTATCGAAGAGTTTTGTTCCACTAACAATATTTCTGTTTGTTTTGATTTATCTTTAACAGATAGGCAGCGTAAGACGTAAAAGGGGCACATTATAGAGGATATTTCACTCTGGTTTCGGTAGACGTTTTGAAAAAGTAGGATGAAACAAAGCAAAGTTTCTCAACTCACTATATAAAATATAGTTCTGACACTAGCACTCATCTCACAGGCAAAACAGTCGACACTCAAGTAGGTATGTGCACGTCGAGGGTTCTTATCCCTTGTAAATCAACCGCACACAAATCAAGTATGTCAACAATCTGTGGTACTTTTCTAACGGTACAATAATATCGTGTATCTGTGCTTACACATGCGAAACATACTAGAGTGCGATCACGTGACATTAAAAATCACGGCAATACCACACAACAACAGTGTACAAGAAATCCGTTGCCACGACGATTTAATTTTGACGACAAAAGCTTTCTGTTGAATTTACGGCTCATAACTGCACTACATAGTCATTTCCGTTCTCAAAAGGAGCAAAGATTTTACACTCTTCCTCAACATCCTAAGTACAGGTTTCTTTTTTTATTTTCTCTGTCAACAGATTATATAGGGTAATACCATAGATCATGAATAATAAAATAGATTATGCATGCATACGGCGGCAGTGTGGCGAAAAAAAGGTTGTCGGGAAAATATTCCATGATCGCTCCGCGGGGTAGCGCTAGGGAGAAATCATTCAAGGCATTGATGCTACACACACCTTTCGTCATTTCCCCCATAGATCGCGCCACTATCGTCGAATTTCCAGTGGATTGAAATAATGCATTGGATCGGAGTTCTATTAGGTTATCCAAATACAATGGTAATACCCATAAATTCCACACCCTTATGGGACAAAGTTAGGTGGTGGGGTTTAGTTCGAAGTAAAATACTGCAAAGTGTCATTACGTTTTGCTTAATAATTTTCTAATTATTAAATACTAGCTGACCAGTGCGAAAATTTCGCAAGTTAGGAGTACTTACCCGATTTAATATGTGGATTTAGTTCAGTTTGTTACGTTTGTTTATTTACATTGGTTTATAAATAACAGTTTATAACACTTGCATATGGAATGTAAACAATCTAACTAACAGCTGTCATGTTAGTTAAACAGATTGTTAATAGATGGCGCCTATCATTAGGAACCATATGAAGTATAATACAACAGTGTTTATAAACAATTTTTTGTTACGAAAACATCAATTTTAAGCTGTTTAACATCAAATTAAAAGTGATGCTTGAATATTAATTTTTATGAAGATATAAGAGATATATCGTTTACCAACAAAAACACCTTTAAAAAATCACATATATTATTTCTCAATGCCATTTTTTTGTCGGTACGCCATAACTTCCTTAATACATCATCAAATAACATGAATGAGGCATCATTTTAAAGCTTTCCTTAACCACTACACCGGAAAAATATACAAAATACAATTATACGAAAAGATACAAAATAAAAAAGAATCCTAAAGTAACAGAGATGTAAGATCAAGTAGTTTGTAGGGATATTTTCCTAGGGTTGGCAACAATGATAATAACAATACCCAGCTGGAGAGCTGCCGTTACGCCACTACATTGCTATTTTTAATTAATTTTAAGCGTGGTTACACGTCTATTCTTTACTTCAACCCTCACCTATGCCCATGATGCACTAAATACGCACTATACGATACTAAATATACGCCGTGAACTTTAAAAAGATGTGTGTATACAAAAACAAAACCTTGATCAGCTGTCTAACTATTAAAAACACGCAGTGAGATTTCAATTATAATAAATCAGCTGTTAGTTGTAAATACAAAATGTCTATACAACTCACCACAACGGTTTGAAAGCATTTACGTTTTGTATTATTTACCACATTAAAGTAATAAAATGACACTATTCAAGTGAGGAAATGACGTTTAAATAATAAATAAATTAGAAATAATACAAATATAAAAAAAAGTCGGGTTTGTTACACTACTTATAACTTGTAACTAAAGAACGGCTGAACCAATATTTATAATCTTTGATTTGTTGGATTTGTCTCCGCCCCAAATAGTAGAATATACATTAAAATATAGGAAAAAATAAATAAAATTAAACACAAAATAAATTTAGGTTAGCTGATGAACTAACACAGCCATGACATTTGAATGTATTTACATTCATTGCCATAGCAACCAATAAAATAAAATAACAGATACGAAGTTGATTCAAATGTATAACCTACATAATAAAAATTAAATGCTGTTCGTTGGTAAGTGCATTACTTGAAAACGGCTGGACCAATTTGGCTATTTTATGTTTTAAAATGTTCGTAATAGTCCGAATTAGGTTTTTTTGGAAGACAAATTTGAAAAGTGTCGAGGAAAAGTTTCAAATTTGGGAAAAACTTAACATAGTTTTTTCTATGAACTCAAGACCATAACTCACGAAAACAGCTGTTCTAGTGAAATGCTTAGTAATACATGTTTGTTTACATTCATTACCATAGCAACTTTACATAACATTTATAATCAGTTTATTATTATTCAAAATCAACTGCTTTTTTAGGTTAGATTTACCAACTTAAAGCAAAGAAAAACAAAACCCAACTAAAAAATACTTACTATATTTTAATTCAATTCAAACATTGGTTGTTACACAATTTAATAAATAAAACAGCTGAATTGTATCAAAAACTGAACATAATTTTAGGTTAGGCCTACAATGAACCAAAACACGTTTATTTACAACCAATTGGGCTAATTTAGAATCAGGTTTTTTACAATTCTTCACAACTACAAGTTTTTTTAGATTAGGTAAAAGCGAAACAAATTTTTACTGTATTATCTATAAAGGTTTACAAACTCTAAATATAAATTTGTGTAGTATATTCTTAAGTGGCATAAAACCCATTTTGCAATTCGATTACTTAAGTCAATGTAATGAAATGGAATAACTTTACTACCCTTTAAATTAAATCAAACAATAGCGAAGCATTGCTGGGTTCTCTAGTTTTTAATAAACAGATGAAAAAATCAAAACAAAAATATATTGTGGCACTTTTTTGTGTTAATATCATCCTCCCGAATTTCGCCTTCATATGTAGCCATTCTATATTATAAGATCTAGGTAACAAAAGAGCTGCAAGTTCATACAGGATATAGTTTTTGGAATTAAAAAATCATTAAGTAACCTTTTAAAGAAACCACTCCAGAAGAGCTAGTAAAATTTTTATTTATTTTATACAGTTTAAATCGTGAACATTTAATCGAAAGAATGCTAAATCTTTTTTTAAAAAGTGAAATTAGCTGATTATAAACAAATTTACTCGCTTCAAAATTAAAGGGAAATTGCTCACACTTTCCCTGCGACGAAAAAGGATATGCTAATTTACGAGCCAAAAAGAGTAAAATCGTATTCATTAATTAAACTTACCTTTGGCACCTATTGGGGGCGAGGGTGGGTGGAGAGGCCTTAAAAGGGGCGGCACGCAGTTGTGGATCACAGTCTGCTGCCATGAACGAAACACTTTGGACTTGCTGCTTACTGCTCGCTTCACTTGTTGCTGCTTCCGAGAGTGAGTATGACAACTTTACGTAACTTTGAAAAATAATTAATTTAGTTGATTTATTGTATTCTTTAAATTTATAACTTAAGTTTAAATAATAAGAACGTAAAGATGAAACTATGTTGGAAATTACAGTAAGGTATTTATTTTAAAAGTTTTCATACTTTATAAATGAAACTTTCCAGAATTATGTTGATTCTGTTGTTGACAAGGTTTACTATTTAGAAGGAACAAAATTTAAAATAATTTGAAAGCTATCAAATAATATTACTTTAGTGAGCAATTCTTGTATCTATCTTTGTTTCTATCTATCTTTGTATCTTTGTATCTGTCCCGGATCTCGAAAACGGCTCTAACGAATTCAAAGAAATTTTGTATTTAGATATAGTTTTGATTTTTAAGTACACCCATATAGTTGTATTTCGTGTAAAAACGCAATTTTGTGAGAAAACTAATTTAAAAGATGAAAAAATTTAACATAGGGTCTTATGAGTTGCCATGTTGGTCACAAAATAACAATGAAATAGTAAATAAAACGATCAAAACAGCTGTTTATAAACAAGTCAATTTATACTGATTTATCAGCTGTTTATTGGATAGTTTTTAATTACTGTTAAAAAACAAGATAATTTATACTGTTTTAGCACGTTGGAATTAGAATAAATTGGGTATGATTTAACAATTTATATTGTCAAAAAAAAGGTAAACTTGGTAAAGATGGACAAATTCTAATAGTCAATTTTGTAATATATGCCTGAGTCATTTCTGAAATATAGTATAGAGGTTATGTTAATCCTGCAACATTTTTACTATATTTAGGCCTGGTTTCAAAACTTTAGTTTACAGAAGATAGTAGAACTAGGACTAAAATCGTAATGAAAGCCTCTTTCTAAATCATGTGTTTGAGGTTATAATTAATCTTGTAATTATTGTTAATATTTTTAAGCCTGGTTTCATAATTTTACAAACCTATATACAAACGAGATTAACGAGATTCTTTAGCAAATTTTCCAACTACGAGCGAAGTGAAGCGTCCAGGGGCAGAGCCCCTAGTGTTTTTTATCCTCCATAGATTCAAAAACTATTCATCCGATTTCACTAAAACTTTCACATATTATCCATATTAATGCCAGGAGTGTTTAGACATTACAATTAATACAGTCTAAGGTGTTGAAATGGAGTAAAATACACCTATACAATAAATATAAATTGAACTAACTTCCTACAAGCTATAAAACTCAAATTGTGCAATATTATTCTTAACTGATATAAAAAACCATTTACAATTCGATTACTCAAACCGAAGGGATGAAATGAAATAACTACCCTTAAAATTAAATAATCATTAATACACTTAATTTTTCTATACGCTCAAAAACAACTCAACTAATTTAATTAAAAATTTCACAATTTACACACATTAGTACCAGGATTGTTTAGAGGTATGGTCACTAAAATCAAAGAGATTGAAATGGGGTAGCTACCCCTATACAGTATAAATAAATTACACTAACTCACTACAAAAGCTAAATTTGTGTAATATTATTCTTAAGTGATATAAAAATCCATTTGCAATTCAATTACTTAAGTCAAGATAATGCAATGGGATAACTACAATTAAAAAAAAAATTAAAATGGGACAACTACCCATATAAAATAAATTGCATTAACATTAACCACCCATATGTTTAACACGGGCTCTACCACCTGCCCTGATCATAGGAATTAGTCTAACTACTCGAATATACTCAAATCAAGCAATAGTGAAGCATGCCGGTTCCACTAGTTATTACAGTAATTTAATTATAGGGCATAATAACTGAGAGTTAATAAAAACATTTCATTAGTAAAAACAATGTTAAGGGGGTTTGCTACTGGAAGTAATACAAATCTTTGTTACTTAAGATTATAACTTGTTTTTTTTAAATCTTTTTTGGTCCAATTTAAACGAATATATTTTTTAATGTTATTTTACTTTCTCCCCCTATACCTTAGTATATGGTATTCGTCAAAATTTTCGAGTTTGTGTTTTTGGTGGAAATATCCGTTTTGGGCCCCCCTGAACATAAAAAAGTGGTTTTCGGAATGATGTCTGTGTGTGTGTGTGTGTGTGTGTCTGTATGTGTGTCTGTGTGGATGTTATCAGACCTAGAGCCTAAACCAGTCGTCCGATTTTGATGAAATTTGGTATAGAGGTACTAATCCACAGTATCTTCAGGCGTTTTTTTCATTTTTGTGAATTTTTTATTTTTAAGGGTAATTTTCCCATAAAAACCCTTAAAATAACGGAAAAATCAACTTTTCTCAAAAACGGCTCTAACGATTTTGATTAAAATTGTATAGTTTATTAGGGACCTGAAGTCCTATAAACTGTAAAATTTTAATCAAAATCGTTCGAGCCGTTTTTGAGAAAAGTTGGTTTTTCCGTTATTTTATGGATTTTTATGGGAAAACAACTTTAATACAAAATCACCTCTCCTACCCCACCCTACAAGTCACCGTGAATCTGTTTAATAATTTAAATATGTTTGTGAGAAAGTATGTGCCAGTTCCTGGTACCGTTTATTTTCAATTTTTATATACGTAAAAAAATATTTTTGTTAAAATCTTAGTTTTTTTTTAAAACTTACATTCTTCAAAATCTATCCGTTCAATTTTGTTAAACTGGGTCTTTAATGGAAGCTAAGCAGATGTTCTAAAGTCTCTTGTATAACCAAGAGTATACATAAAGGGAATCTGTGACAAAAATGCATGTAAATAAAAGTTTTTGCTGTAAAAAATTGCATTTAGAATAATATATTTTTTTTATAAACAACTTTTATAAGAATACTAGGGGCTCCGCCCCTGGACGCTCCGCGTCCCAACCCCGGCTCGGCCTTCGGCCTCAGATGGCTGCTTCGCTTCGCTCGCAGGTGGAAAATTCGATAAAGAATCTCGTTAATCTTTTGTTCGTTTGTACATAGGTGACCGAGAATAAATTAGCTGTTTTATTTGGCAGCTGACTCGAACTCGTTAAACATTATCTCCATAAGATTAACATGGGAAATTTGAAGGATTGTATACCGGAGCTCCTTCTCGGGTGAATAGCGGCTGAACGGATGATAATATATAAGACTCGACATATCTGTGAATGATTATGTTCAGTTTTTGATCCAAATTAGCTGTTTTATATATAATAGGTTTGTAACAACCAATGTTTGAATTGAATTAAAATATAGTTAGCAATTTTCGTTGATTTATGTTTGTGTTTGTTTTTAGTTTGTCAATGTAACCTCAAAAAGGTAATACTACATTTGATACTGATTTAATCCAAATCAGTTGTTGATCAAAATCAGCTGTTTTAAGCTTTTCATACGAACAGCTGTTTTTGTGTCCCTGATAAAATCAATAGAAATCTTTCTTCCATAAGATTAACATTGAAACTATGAGGGCCACTGGGGCGTAGCCCTAATGTCCTAGGACTTCGGTAAATGGCCTAAAACCTTCCCAGGGTTAACCTGTGTTACTATGTTTCAAGCAATCGGATGGACGGTATACGAACGCAAAGTGGACAAAGAACCAAAAAAAAAACCCCATAAGGAATACACAGCAGAAATTTGCATTTGATTATAACGTTTGTAAGGCGAAAGATACATGATTTGTAATGCTTGATGGCAAATCTGGGCGTGCATACCTTTAATTTAAGACCTCAATTATGAAAATCGGTCGGGTAGAAGAGCCGAACGGACTCGGAAAAGAAAAACAGAATTTTTTTAATATATAACATCTTCTAAATACAATAAAATTCAGGTAATTATGAAAAGAATAGCCGCATAAAAATTCAGCATCCTGTGAGTTCTTATTCTGGAAGTTATCTCAAATTCTGTAACTGAAATCACACATCCTTACTTTTTGGAAATGCCTGCAAGTTTTGCAACAGTTCTAAAGCATAATTATTCCACAAACAAGCAATTATTTATGTTTCTTAGTAATAACTATCCTTTTACTTTCTCACTATACGCAAAAAAATCGATGTTCAGATTTTTGTGGAAATATCCGTTTTGGAACCCCCTGAGTGAAAAAAAGTGGTTATTACAAAATGTCTGTCTGTATGTATGTATGTATACAAAGCTAGAGAGAAAACTATTCGATCGATTTCTAACAAATTTTCACCAAACATGTCAATTAGGCCTGCATAGATGCACGAGAAAATGTGTTGAACATTTTTGAAAAACAACCCCCTTTTTGGCAAAAAAAAACCCCAAAAAATCAGTTATTATTAAAAAACTGATTTAACGATTTTAATAAAATTTGGCTCATTTGTAGCCCTTAATGTACCCTACCATATGCGAAAACCCCATCTTTCAAAAAAATTCTCGTTTAGCTAATAATAAATACGGGACTAATTGACGTGTTTGATGCAAATTTGTTCGAAATCAATCGAATAGTTTTCTCTCTAGCTAATAATAATAATATTTAATAACACCTCTCCTATCCCTAAATTATGAAGTCATAGTGAATCTGTTTAATAATTTAAATATGTTTGTGAGAAAGTATGTGCCAGTTCTGTTTCTGAAACTTTTTTTTAATAACTGTAACTTTAAGTAAAACTTTTTGAATGCTTATCTAATAGAAGTAAGTAGGAACTTCGACATACTCCTGCGCGTGTAAGACTAAACAGAAAGGGTTTTTAAGCGAATTTCGGAAAGATGAGCTATTACAGTGACTCTTATGGTGAGACCTAAGGTCGGGAGTAATAAATGGGCACCGATCATAATTCCCAGAACACGTTTTCGGGTGTCATTAAAAACTTTATGTATGTGTGTTCGCATTCTATCAGCTGTAGTTTATATCCGATTTCGTTCACATTTGATACACCATCTGGCTGTCTAAGTGGCTCGGACGAGTTCGTTAGCCAAAATATCCAACAACCTGAGTCACGTGTAACTATTTTTTTTAGATTTTCGTACAAGAATGAAACTTTTCATATAATATTCTGCGCATTTTGTTTTGTACACGACTTTATAGTCCACGACCTTCTGTTTCTTTGAAAACCGATCAAAACGTAACATACCATAGGAGCTGAATGAAGCAGGGTGGGCCGGGCTGGGGGTTGAGGTGCAAACAAATTTTACTGATGTATTTCGTAAACGGAGGCAGCTATTCAGCGCCTTCGTCAGTAAACCCAAGTAGTTTTTTTCCCAATAGTTGGATGAAACATTAAACACACGTAAACTTAATTTTGGAAACAGGCACAATTCACGTAAGCTGCTCCGCTGCGTGATCGAATTAGTTTAAGGGTCTGCTCCAGTAAACGAGAAAGCAACAGGAAACGCTCTTCCGGTATCACTATATCCCTATCTAACCAGTGCAATTTCTTGCATCTGAACGCTTTGACATTGCCTCATTTCATACCATTTTATAAGTCTATCTTTTGTAATTGAGTGTTGAAAAAAAAACTGAATATTCTTTATAAAATTTCGGATCCTACTTGCAAATTATTTTTCATTATTAATTTTTTATTGTGTTAGGAAAAAATTCAAACTTTGTACTTACAAAATGTCAGTTACTAGACAAATGAAAGAAATTTTTTTAAATGTAAATTGCAAGAAGGATGCGTATTGTGACTGTGCTTAAAATGAGACCTTGCAAACAATTTTATGATAAAAATTAAACGATATAAATGGTATGAAATTTAACATTGCTCTTATGGGATAAAAATCCATTTTATTTTTACTGGAGCAGACCCTTAACAACAGCAACGATATTGGTAAAACTTTTTGAATGATTATCTTATAGAAGTAAGTAGAAGCTTCAAAATACACCTGCGCCTATAGACTAACACAGAAAGGGTTTTGTTATTTAACATTTTTAATATTAAAATTTGTGTAGTTTTTGGCTAAAGTTAGAATTTAAGTAAGTTAAATATACACATTTTTTTATTTGGGTTAATAGGGGGTGGGGTGATGGGTTACATAGTAAACACCACAGATTTATGAATCCGGAAAGTTTTATGAATTAAACGTTATACTTGAAGATCATGGCGCATACTCGTTTGGTGGGAAGAGGGCGGAAGTAAAACAAACAGTCGTTGAATAGTTTTAAAGCTGGCAAGTTATATGATTTTCTGCCTGTTTGATTATTTTACAACATTTTAACAACAGTTTGTCATAGCACAGTTAGAATAGAAACACATGACGAGCGTTGTACGTCATAATGCTTTGAAAGCATAAAATACATACAGAAAGTACCGAAATAAAATAGCCAACAGTTTTTTTCCATAACTGCCAGCTTTATTATATTATTCCCCAAAGATTTTTTTCACAATTTCTCATTAGATATAAATATTCATAGATTTAGTTTTTTACTTCGGTTCACATTAAGGGTCTGCTCCAGTAAACGAGAAAGCAACTGGAAACGCAACCGCTTCTCACAGTATCCCTATCTAAACAGTGCAATTTCTTGCAGCTGAACGCTTTGACATTGCCTCATTTCAAACCATTTTATAAGTCTATCTTTTGTAATTGAGTTTTGAAAAAAAAACTGAATATTCTTTATACAATTTTGGATCCGGCTTGCAAATTATTTTTCATTATTAATTTTTTATTGTGTTAGGAAAAAATGCAAACTTTGTACTTAAAAAATGTCAATTACATAACAAATCAAAAGCATTTAAAAAAATGTAAATTGCAAGACAGATGCGTATTGTGACTGTGCTTAAAATGAGATCTTGCAAACAATTGTATGATAAAAAGTAAACGAAATAAATGGTTCGAAATTTAACATTGCTCTTATGGGATAAAAATCCAAATGGCCGCCACTAAAGCAGACCCTTAATATGCCGAAGTATTTATATCTTGCGAAAATTCTTGTGCGTCTGTCTGTAGACACGATGTATGCACTGACAGGCGTCGTAGAAAACTTCTGGAGGTGCCAAATTGGATTGCAGAGAGTTGAAAAGCTTTTGAGCTGAGCTTTCTAGCGTGAGTCGTAGCGCGTCGGGGTCACGTTTTTGGGTCAAAATTTTGAAATTACAGCGTGGGTATCGTATTATATGTTTTTGGGTATGCGAAAACCCACACGCGACAGTTGTAGCGCGTCGGGGTAACGTTTTTGTAGGTCAACATTTTGAAAATACAGTGTGGGATATCATTTTTGGATACGGGAAAACCGATTTTGACAATTAAAGAGTCGTAGCGCGTCGGGATAACGTTTTCGGGTCAAACTTACTTCAGCCCGAATTAAAATGAAAAAGTATTGAAATCTTGCGACGTGACAGCAACGTGATGTGCGTGACAAAAACGTCGCATTTTTGAGTATTTAAAAAAACACACGAGACGAAGTTTCGAAAGAGTGATACATATTTTCATCTTGTTTAAAATTAAATTTGATTTATTTTATAGACCTAGACTAAACGTAGCTTTCGAACATACGTTATACGTTCCTTATTATACACCCTACCGCCTTGGTACAGGAAAAAAATTATATCATGAAAATTAATTACTTTGAGTAAATCGTTATTTCATGGGCTGACATATTAGCTTTAGTTAGTAAACGAGCGATCGTACTGTCTTGGTAATAGTTTATATCGATTCAGCGTCCCAAAAAACATGGACAATATTTTTGGACGAAAGCATCACTTTGTCGCCCCGAAAGGAAATTTTACCGCACGAGCGCCGCGAGGGCCCCCTTGCCAGAGAAGTTATTCCTTCTACCCTTCTAATGAGGCACAAAATACCTGTTAAAGTACTAGCTGCATGAAAAGGGTATTTTTTCCAACAAATTAAGCCAAACGGGTCTGCCATTTTAGGCAATTTCCGACCACTCTGCGCCGTTTTCGATTAGGTTAGTCTACGAACAGCATCACTTCTGTACGCATATTGCCTACCTGCGCCGCGCCAAATCAACTAGTGGTGAATCCGTTGGGTGAATCATCGCTGCCACAAAATAAGTAGATAAGAAAAAATAATACTGGAAAATATTTTAACACGAATTTTAAAAACAGTCTACATACAGGTGTCCCGTAAGTAAACAGCCAAACTTCGGGGAATGGTTCTATGGGTCAAAATAAGAAAAGAAAAAGTTCATATATATAAACACAAACCCGAAAACGCTTCGTTTAGCAGATACCCGCCTTTTTGTTTTGTGTACAAAATAACTCATATCTAGAGAACTGCTTGACTGATTGAGTTCAAACTTTTCATGAAGTTTAAACCTACCAAAAAAATGATATATCTAAAAAAATAAGCGATTAAATCCAATAATGCGTTTTAAAATGGCGGCTGTTTGAAAATGTCAAACCCAAATTACTCAAAAACCGTACATTTTAACAAACAATGTCAAGACACCTTTTTCGTAGCCATTCCTTATCGGATGGTAACTGTCAAAACAATCGGATAAAGGATAATAGCTAAGTTAAAGATAATGACAGCTAATGTACATACAATATTGCTGTGTTTACTGTGTTGGTATAGGATGCCGGGTTGAAGAAACCAATTATTACATAATTATAACTTAAGTATTATCCTTCATCCGACTGTTTTGACAGTTACACCATCCGGTAGGAAATCAAAAGGGCTAAAAAAAGGAGTTTTTACACTTTTTATGAAAATGTACGGTTTTTAAGTAATTTGGTTTACACACGTACCAATATAAACCATAAGTTTAATGTAACAGCAGGTCACAAAAGAAGAAAAAATCGACGATATAAACTACTCGATGATAAATTTCAAAGGCTTAAACTCAATAGCTGTATGGGTTTAGTCACGTCACGCTACCAATGAAATGGACATTGTGCTTCCTCATTTTGCAAGTTGTGTTGAAATGGTTCACTTGGTAATACCTCTGAAACGGACATTGCACTTTCTAATTTTGTAAGTTGTGTTGAATTAAAGTACTTGGTGATACCTCTAAAATGGACACAGTGCTTTCTGATTTTTTTAAATGCCTAAATTTCCTAACTTGTTTGCTATGGTGATGAATGCAAATGCATTAAAGGAACGTGAGTTGGTTCTGTATAGACCTAACCTAAAATTATGTTGTTAAATGTTTCAATAAGATTAGCTGTTTAATTTTAATATTTAGCAACAGATATTAAAACACTAATAAAGTAAGCCTTTCTCAAACCTAAAATTGGGTTTTTTTAATTATTATTTTACTGTAGACAATCATGTTTATGTTATTGTTTAGATTTCAATTTTTAATGGGACAGGATAAAAATGATGATCAAAATTCAGATCAGTCCAATTTAACCAACGATTTGTATTGATGACAGTGTTCATTTCTGACAGACGTCCCACGACTGATTTCTTGCTTTTTTTGCTTGGAATTACTTAGTAAAAACCGGTAACTTAACTACACCCCAAATCTGCCTACTTCGTAATAAAAAAAACTTGTCTAGCGATTTAAGCTCATCTAGCTAGACATCATCCAAAACTATGTTAAGGTGATCCCTTTGAGAAATAAGGTCTTCTCAGTAACATGTAATTATTCTAACATTTATTTCATAAAAATGTTTACTTTATCTACCAACCGAATGTAGATAATTGTATATATATAATACAAATAACAGAGGACCAGGACCCCTATTATTTACCCTGGGTGATTGATTGATTGACTTATCACCTTTATTTGGGCGCAGCAGAGGCTAATCCGTTTTTCCCATCAACAAAATTCATACATTTTTACAATTTCTCAAAAATGAATACAAAGACACTTACAAGAAAAATAGAAAGTAGAAATTATAAACGAAATGATATGAAACGATTTAGACTACACAAAACTACAAACACATTATGTGAAAGTTACCACCATTGAAAATAATTTGACCGCTGACGTGAGTTGAACGAATTTCCAAAATTAAGTATATATTTTTTGGAATTTCAACCAACTATTCGGGAAATTGATCTACTTACGAAGGCGCTGAATAACTGCCTCTGTGTACGAAATATAGTATAGTTAAATACATATTTGTACTTGTGTACCCGTCTGTGGTCTGTAGATCACCTCTTAAAGGCTACCGCGGTTTCAAAAAACTAAGTTTTCATCATCAGGCTCAACACAATATGTCGGATTATTCCATTAGAAGTCGTCATAACATATAAAACGTAAAAAAACACACAACACAACACATCACAAGTACAACACTGAAGTTACGTTCGAAAACTGATTATCGCGAGAAAATGTGTGCGATGCAAGCACCGGTCGAATCGTAACTGTTGGGACAAGGTTAGGTATTGAATTAACTTTAGATTAGGCCTACATAAAAAGTAGTAAACATTTTTTGTAATTTTTTCATAAATGTAAAAATGTTTCGTAATTTAGTTCTAAATAAAACTGTATAAAAACATTTATCAATTTCAAATTTCTTATTTTGAAAACACCAGTTTTTATGTTCCTACTACAAGACTGCTAACAAAACTAGGACTGTTTTGAATAGTAGTTTAGGAATATATCCTTTGCCCAAAATTAACATATTATTATAAGAAAGTGTAGAGAATAGATCAAAGAATTGAACTGTATACTTGTAAATTATTATTTTATAAAAGTATTTGACTTAGCTTTACTTGAATTACAAAATTAGATGAAACAAATGAAACCTCGCGGCGATAAAGGACATAAAAAATGACCGTTGGACAGCGTGGGAAGTGTTGGTACATGGATTGAGATCACGACGTTTTAACATCGTTTGTTTTCATTATTTATAATATTGGAATTTGATATGGAACTGTAAATACATTGTTCAGTTTTAGTTATTTAAGTATGTAAATATTTAATTCTATGTTTTCCCTCAATAACGCGATATTTTTAGTGCTACCTTACGCACTATTAACCTACATAAAACACAATGCCCCCTAAAAGAAAATCTTTAGCAGTTAAAGCTCAAGAAAAGAAAAAAACGAGAACTAGAAACCCCGGGAATTGCAAAATAACGTTTCACTGGGTAAACCTTCTGCTTTCTTCCTTACTGGCACACTATTTTAAACCAAAGCTCAAAACCAGGCACGGCCCTAGGGACCTTGCCGCCCTGGGCGAGATCGGTGACCGCCGCCCCCTCCCACCTATTTAGCTGCGTATAGGGCCTACGTACCTAGTCTCCACCTCCACCCGTTACTTGAGCGTTGAGTGATTCAGCGATTGCCAAACTAAACCATAGTGTCTTCTTAATGCTTTAATATTTATTTTATATCCTATTTAAAATGCATATATTTTTGTTATTTGTCCCTTGCTTGTAACAGTTTGCAGTTGTAAGAACAAACCAATGCAATGTATCACGCTGATAACATAACCTTACCTTAAACAATTCTGGTTTTAAACTTACACCTCACAGTTAATAGTTCTAAATACCGTGAATACACCCGATTATGCCGGTATGTTTAAGAGCCACTGCTGACAAATCTAAAGATAAATCTCTTAATAAATTATTGTTTATGTTGATTTTTTATTGAAGCAATAAAATATGTACTATACGAGGTGTATAACAATTAACAATTGAGCCTCAACATATCTTAAACCATCAATCACCGTTTTCCTATTATTGGGTAATTGGACCTGCCGTGTAAGTAATTCCAAAGCACGCAATTTTACGGTGCCGAGTATAGTCCATTTATTTTATACTGAAAATCTGAAATAACGTTTGTTTTATATTTTAAGTATTGAAAAGCTTGGAAAAATGTAATTTTAAGGAAACAGTAAAACAAAATAACTGATGAAATTATCTTTATATTCAACTGGCTAGGGACATTATGAAAAATAAGAAAACATAATAATAATACATACTGTAATAGCTCGTTAGGTAATTAAAATCAATATCACAATGTCCACAATACTGGTTGGTTTAACAATCCTGTTTAATTAAGTAGCACTCTTCTTGCCTTAGCTCGGGAAAATTCCTTCACCAACTCTTCAAGGTCCAGGGACTCAGCTACTTTGTGTTCGATTGAAATCATGGCTAGACCACTCAGACGTTCTTGAGACATAGTTGATCTTAAATAGTTTTTTATTAGTTTGAGCTTAGAAAAGCTTCTTTCTCCACTGGCAACTGTCACTGGTAGGGTCAGTAAAATCCTCAAAGCTACACTAACGTTGGGTGCGATATCAAATTCTTTGATAGTTTTCAAGATTTCTTTTGGTGTACTTTTGGGTTTCACGATTGTCGAAAGAACTTTGAGTTCGTCTTTTAAATCAGTGTAATTGACATCTTTTGACTCATTGAAAGTTAGAGCATCACATATTTTTTGGCACTTATCCGATAAATCATTAGGAGTCATGTCTTTGACTTTACTTATGTCATACAACAACTCGAAAATATCACCGTGGTTCTTGATTTGGTGAAATCTATCGCTTAATGCGTTAACAGTTGTGTCTACTATTTTGTAATAAAATTCAACTTTATAGAAAGACTCTGGGTCAAGATCCGCACTTTCATCTTCGTGTTCATAATCAAATTGTCTCTTTACTTTCCTTTTTCTTGCTCGGGCTGTGCCTCCGATTTTCGGGGATTCCATGTCCAACTTTAAAGCTAGCTCCTTTGCGTCAGTTAAATAACCCTGGAATTTAAAATCATTCCGGAGAGTCTTGAAATAAGTTTCCGTTTTCTCCAGTAAAGAGACAGCTTGAGACACTGCCATTTCAATACTCTGTAGTGATTTGCTTACTACGTTGATGTGGAGTAAAAAATCATACCATATCACTACAGAGCAGAGAAAGGTGAAGTCGCGGATAAGATTTGCCAAACAGCTAGCCTCATGAGCGACCATCTTATCCGTGTTTTCATTTTCACTTATTTCAACCAGAGCATCATAAATTTCCTCAATCTGATATCTTAGAGGAGTGATTGAATCTATCCGGCTTTCCCATCTCGTCGTAGACAAAGGTTTTAATGTTAGGCTGGAAATATGGGTTTTCAGAATGGCCCAACGAAGAGTAGATGCCGAAAAAAAGTTGTAGATCTTTGCCACTTGTGAAAAGAAAGAGACTGCAAACTGAGAGGCATTGGCTGCATCATTTACCACTAAGTTTAGCGAGTGGCTGGAACAGGGGACATAAAAAGCTCTGGGATTAATTTCCAAGATTCTGTTTTGAACACCCAAGTTCTTGCCCTTCATATTCGCGCCGTTATCGTATCCTTGCCCTCTCATGTTTTCCAACGGTATCCCCAACTCATCAAGTTGTTTCAAGATAACTTCTGTGAGTCCCAAGCCACTGGTATCTAGTACAGGCACAAATCCAAGGAAATGTTCTCTAATCTCAACATTTGGTGAACTGGACTCTAAATCGACAAAACGTACAATAATTGTCATCTGTTCTACCCCAGAAATATCAGGGGTGCAATCTAAAATGATGCTATAATACTTGGCAGATTTCAAAGAATTTAAAATTTGATTTCTGATTTGGTCATGGAGGAGCTGAATAATTTCGTTTTGAATACGTTTTCCCAAATAATGGTGCTGCTTGTTACTACCAGTTGCCGTTCTTCTAATGTGCTCTTGCAGAACAGAATCAAATTTTCCAAATAGCTCAACAAGCTTTAGAAAGTTACCGTTGTTAGGTCGAAAGAGTTGATCAGAGTCTCCTCTTAAAGGAAGACATTGTTGGGCCAGAAACTGTATTATAGAAATCAGTCGTTCAATCACATTTTTCCAATGACGAGTTTCTGAATTTAGAACTTTTTGCGTTTCTTCGTCTATTGTTTTACCCGATCCTAGTCTCATTGCAAGTTCTGCCCACTGTTGCTGTGATTGTTGATGAGCTGGAGACTTAGAATGGCTTGACAAAGCTTCAGCCATATGTTTCCAATTATTATATCCTTTATCAGTAAAGTGAATGTTCACAGATGAAAATATTTTGCAGCAAAAACAGTATACAGAGTTGTTTGTCTTAGAATATACTAACCACTTTCTCTCAACAGTTTCTCCATTGCACATTTTATAACTGTAGTAGTTAGGAGTAAATCTACGATTTGAATCATCTTTAGGGCACAGTTGAGTCTCTGCAACTGTTAGTTTTGGTGGAGGGCCTCTTGTTACCAAAGTTGTTCTAACGAAATCATTTATTTTATTGGGCCATTTAGCTGGATCATAATCTATAAAATCAGTGTTACCCGTGGCAGTGGCATTTTCAGCAGCAGAACTGGACGCTGGTTGTAGACCTTGGTGAGTGTTGTTGGACTCAGAGGGAGCGGCAGTGGACGGAGCAGATGTCAATGCTGATGGTAGGCCTACGCGGCAGATGTCATCATATGTAGAGGAGGCAGAGAATGCTGATGATGATAGGTCCAGGTGGCTGTCGTTGGGTTCGGTAGTAGTGGATGTTGAGGGCACATCTAGGTGACTGTTGTCGAATTCGTAGGGAGCGGCCGTACCGGTTGCTGATGTACACTCCTTAAATTGAGTGTTATTGTCAACACAGTCTAATGGCTTTAAAAATTTATCCAGAGAAAACTTAAGTTTTTTACCTTCAATTTCTTTTTCTGCTCTTTTTTTCCTGTACTGGCTACCAGAGAGTCGTTTTCTTCCGTCCATAATTGAATTTGCACAAAACAGATTTGTCAAAATCAACGGTAGCGGCACGCTTTTTATCGACTCAAATGCGTTATAAACGTTTACCTCCAGTAAGATGTCAGAATATAACCACCTTGTCCAAAACCAACAGTAAACACAAAAACACTAAACACTAACACACAATAACACACATGGGACACGAGCGGACGGGAACTAATTATTTCATATAACAACTGAGTTAAACTTATTAAAAACTTCAAAGAAATACACTTAATACGACAACTGTCACTGGCTATCGCGTCACGCATCCAAGCAAACTTGATATAACGATACTTTACGATACTGAAGAGTGAAGACACAGTCAGTGCCACCACGCACCACAATAACAACAAACACACTGGTGGAGGGAGAGGGGAGAGGGGCGATTCCCCCAAGGACACTACCCCTACCGCTACTCCACCTGTTGCAAACTGCAAAGTGCTATTTGCGGCGCCGGGACTGAGGCGACGCAACGGTTGTGTGAGACATATCGAGTAGTTTGTTTTTAACGTTTGGACCTTAATTATAACTTATAATGAAATGTATGTTCATGATGGTATTCCTGTTATTAAATTATATTATTCCTGTAACGTTTGGTTAAAAATTGTTACCAAAATCTTTATCGACACATTTATGACAAGAAATTACTATAATTATTTATTTTTACCATTTTCCAAAATTAATTTACTGTCTTTTAAAATTTGCCCGCCCCCAAAAATCTGCCGCCCTGGGCGGCCGCCCGGTCGGCCCACCCCTGGGGCCGGCCCTGCTCAAAACCACATTTGTTATTTCAACGAGCAAGGTCTACTGTTCACAGAACTACTAGTGTAGATAAAACCCATCGTTCTGGAAATAAAAATCTAAAAAAAAGTTACTTCCGGTCAAAAAACGTGCTTCCGGTTGCTGGATTTTGTTGGTAAACAAACTCATCCAAGCGATTTAGACAACCAACGTGTGTACCAAATTTGGACCGAATCGGACTTCGAATGGGGTCGTTAGAATGTGAACACATAGGCCTATATACATATAAATTGTAATGACACACCAAAACGTGTTCTGGGGACCATGATCGGTGCTCATTCACTGTACCCAACCTTAAGGATCTTAACATCTTAACTTAAGGATCACTGCAATAACGCATCTTTCCTATGGAACTTCGCTAATAAAACTTGAAATGACCTAAAGGTCATAAAACATAAGGTGTAAACATATTACTAAAAATAGTACTAAAATAGTGAGACTTCTGATGCGAGCAAGACTATTGGAGTGCGAAGCACGCAACGGTCTCGCCTAGAGTATACATGAAATTCACTATTAAAAAGAGAGGAAGTGCGATACTAATTTTACTGTGCTATATATAACACTGTTTGGGCGTATTCTCACAAGCAAGTGAATGTATCAGGACAGGAATGACATTTATAATTTAACATTTAAAATCATCCTTATATATTATTTCTCGAATGTGTTATGTTTGTCGCTAAGTGATAACTCCCTTAATTTTTCATCAAAATTATTTATTCAGGCATATTTTAAAACTTATGTTCCCCGCTATTGACGAAAAATAGACAAACAGCTTAAAATTCATGTTTTCATTACAAAAATGTATTTAAAATCTTTAAAAACCAAAAAAAAATATCACGCAAATCAACCAAATTAAACCAACGTAAAGCGTTATAAACTGTTGTCAAATTAAACCAACGTAAATAAATAAACGTAATTTACTTAATTAAATCAGGTAAGTAGGCCTAGCTATAGTATAGACTTATTCAAACATGCGAAAACAGTTTCAAAGTTATTCGAATAGTTAGAAATATACATTCGGTTGAATTTGCAAACTAAACAAACATCAAGTAATTCAATGTAAGTCATGGAAAACACTGCAGGACTTTAACGGTCAACACTTAAAAGTTTAGAATCACAAACGCCAAAAAGGAAATGTTCTTCTAGTGGCTTCTACTATTGATTTTTGTACTACAGACTGTCTCTTCGAAACAAAATTATTTAAATAAATACGCTCAAAAAAGTTGGACAAAAGTCTGGAATATCATATATATTATTTCTCAAAAGGTTTTTTTTTTGTAAACACCATATCTCCGTTCTCCATCAAATTAATGATTCAAACATCATTTTAAAGCGTTTGTTCCCCGCTATTGACAAAAAATTTACAAATAGCTTGAAATTAATGTTTTCGTGGAAACATTCATATGATTCCTAATGAAAGGCGCCATCTATTAACAATCTGTTTAACTAACATGACAGCTGTTAGATCGATATAACATAAATCGTTATAAACGGTTATTTATAAACCAACGTAAATAAAAAAACGTAATTAACATAATTAAATCAACGTATTAAATCAGGTAAGTATTCCTAACTTGTGTAATATTCGCACGGGTCAGCTAGTATTTAATATTTCGAAAACTATTTAGCAAAACGTAATATAACTTTACAGTTATGTATTTGTGACTATAACCATTAGTTTGACGTGTATTACTTGTTATCGGCGGGACTCAATTTCAATTAGGAGTTCTTGAAATTGTTAAATGTAGGGTTAGGTCAAGTTATATAACAAAACAGTGCACACACGACCGCAAAAAGGACGATTCAGAAACTTTAGTTGCATAATATTACAATCTTCGAGAAGCTGTAATTTCTGACTGGATCGTCCTTTTGCGGTACGGTGATACTGTTGTGTTCCACCATTGTATTTGGATAACCTAAAGGCCCTCGTAAACGAGCAACAAAAATGCTACATTGCCGGCAATAATTCTGAAAACTGTGGCCCAGCAACATTTCCAGAAATGTATTGCCGCAACATGGCCGAGCAATGTGTATCCAGATATGGCCCGTCTATATTTCGGCCATAGTGTTGCCCAAGAATTTATCGCGTACACGTGGCAATAATGGCTGAAAGTGAAGAAGTGCTTGTTATAGTGCAGCATACATAGTAATTAACAATTAATTACAAGAAGAAAAAGAGAAGAATGTGGATTCGACCAAGTAGTTTGTTTTCCTCCTGAACTACCGCTTTTCTGTTTCTTTCTTTCATTTTTTGCTTAATTTCGCAGGCTTCTTAATTTTTTATATGCCTCATCACTACTTATATGAAATTGATTGGCTATGAATGCCCAACCATCTTTCTTGGCATTCCGATCTTTGTATTCCTTTGCCTCAACGTCCCATATGGCTCGATTTAAATGAATTTCATTTATAAAATCGATAACTTTATCGTTTGGCCAATTATTCATTATGAACCTTAAATTTTTACTAAAACGAAATACAAAAGAAAATGACCTCAATGCTACACAATAAATAAAGTACACAACGTTCAACAATTTGACTTCAAAGCAAGGGCAGACAATTGAACATGGCCGGGCAATATTTACGTATTTTCGCTCAGGGAACGATATCACCGGCAACACCTCGGCCAGTAGTTGCAATACAGGAAATATGGCCGGGCCATACGGATATATTGCTGGGCCATAGGAATATATTGCTGGAAATGATTCCGGATGTTGAGCAATATTGCCCAGCAATCATTGCCGACCACATATTGCCGTAAAATGTTGCTCGTTTACGAGCGCCTTAATAGAACTCCGATCCAATGCAATATTTCAATCCACCGGAAATTCGACGATAGTGGCGCTATCTATTGGGGAAACGACGGAATCGGTGTGAAGCACCGATGCTACCAATGATTTCTCCCTAGCGCTACCTCGCGGCGCGATCATGCACTATTTTCCCGACAACCTTTTTTTTCGGCACACAGCCCCCGTATGCATGCATGATCTATTTTATTATTCATGATGTATGGTTCTACTAAAAAATGCCTTTAAAATAAGATATAACTCGACCTAGGGCTTAAAACAGGTCAATCAATCAATCTTTTTTACAAAAATATGCTTTTGTATTAGACAAGTCACACAAATACTAACACTAACAAGATGTAAAACATAATAACCGCACAAAACAAATCAAAGACACACAACCAATACAATGAGACATTAAAAAAAATAAAAGTTACATAAATTTATATCATCTACCATAAATATCATCTACCATAAATATACATATCAGGAGAAAAATTACACTAATTCAGTTTAGTTCCTAATTCGGGTGTGTAAATTATTCTAGGTTCACCAGTACCGTAGGGCTTTGCAGAAAGGAGACCAGAAGCGAGACAAATTTTCTCAATTTCCTTTCTTTAACGATAATCGCCTCACAGGCTGGGATGTAAGAGTTTGATTTCCTCCGAACCTTCATTGCATTTACTTAATTAACCTATAGATTTCTGGCGGGTAAAGTGTTACTAATAGATCTAAGGAATTGAAAACACTCCCTGAACTATTTTTCAAATTGCAACAATTATAATTTCTTACGAGGGCAATTTGAATATGAATTATTTTTAATTAAACGCAAAATTATAAAGTTTATAAATACCATTCGAACAATAAATTGAGGCGGTAGCTGAAATAAGGGACAATAAGCCAAAAGTATGTTTTGAGAAAACAGCCTCCAAAGTTTTCAGTTTTAGCTCAGAAATTTATTTTTTTTTTACCCTTGATCGCCCCTTTTTTTTAATAATTATACTTTCTTATAAATACAAGTAAACAAAGAGTTTTGTGAGGAAATAACCTTGAATTATTTTAAAATACTATATTTTAAATACTATAAAAAAAGGCTTCATAGGCCCTTCTTCTAAAGAACAAATTTTTCATTTATTTTATTCTTCTTTGGAAGAAGGACCCACAAACCCAATACTTAACACTTCAGATTTTTAGGAGAAATTGGTTATTAAAATACATTTTACAGTAAAAACAATTCATTGTATTTAAGAAATATAATAAAACTCGTCCTAAAACCAAAAACAATATTTTGTAAGCTACTCATCATCGGAACAGTTTTCATTTTCTTCTCCAACAACATTCGGAGTGTCTGAACTGCGTTCTTCAAATAGTTTTTTGTAACATTCTCTACTTTCTTCTTTTAAATACACAAATACTTTGCATCTGTTTCCAAAAAACACCTCTTTCGGAACCAAAAGTTCACCACAAAAACAAAACGCAACAAAATTCTTCATAATAACAATAACAAAAATAATTCTTCAATTTCCTTTATTTTAGATGATTTTAGAGTACCTTTTGGAGCTGGTTCTAATGTCAGTTCAGCTGGAATATTCTTTGCATACTTGAATGGGTTGAGAACCATACGAACTGGATACGAGCAACACACCCCAAGGTTTATATTTTAAAATACAATATTATTGAATTTTAAAGGTACTGTTCTTACTTTTTGGCTTTTTCTCAAAATGAGATATAAGAGCCTTGTCCCAATCTAATACAATGCTTTGATCATTTACAAGAATGAATGGTGAAGGGTTTTGTCTTGATGATTCGATTCGTTCAAGATAAGTTTCTGGGACCTCCACAGTTTCAAGTTTTTTCATAATGTTTCGAACAATACCGAAATTTCTGTCACATTGTCCGAATGAGTGTCCTCGAATGGGGAACAAGTGAAGGACCTCAACATTGAAAGTTTTGGCGAGCCATGAACAGAATCTAAGCAGTGTTTGGTTTTCATTTTGGCCTCCAGCTGCGTCAGACGGCAAAATAATTTTCTTAGTGTTGGGGAAGTTTTGGATTTTTTTACTGACACAATCAAAAACAAATGAAGTTACTGTATTTGCTCCTTTTTTACATTTAGACTCCAGAAATGTATACATGAAAGCGGTAGCATCACTGTGTACATGAACACAAAACAGATATAGCCACAAAAGTCTTTTGCAGAACTTTGAAGTCACGGTAAGTTTTGGTGGGGGGAAATTTTGAGCATAATCAAATTCAATGACCAGGACCTCACCCCCTCCTTCTTTAGCATCTGTTATAAATTCACTTTTCATCTTTAAATAGGCATCAACCTTTCTTTTGTGAATGTTGTATTGTTGTATTCCACATGACAAGCAACATAAACAGTAAACAAACCTGCTTGGAGCCAAAACTTCTCATAAGCTGACCTGCATTGCATTACAAATACAGTGCTGCCAACTCCAAAAGTTGAAATATTTTACTAAGATTTGGTAGACTTATATAAAACATCATGGAGAATCCATTTTTGCGTTCTCCGGAAGAAGGGCCCATGGACCTATAGGCCCTTATTCCAGCTACTGCCTCAATTGACTTCATTGGCACACGGCACACATCGTGGAACGAGCTAATTTTAAACCTTATGGGCAGCCCGACTTCCATAAGAGCATAATGTTAACTAGGTGACACGTATCTCTGGTTCAGTAAGAGCTAGAGTTATAATTTATTTTTTGTTTGAAAGATTAGGTCTTTTGCCTAGTTCCTATCAGGAGTTTTTGTTTTTATTTTTTTTAATATATGATTTTTTTTTAAAGTGTGTTTAAATTTACAATTTTGTATTAGAAAAATATTTTTTATTCAGCAAATATATATCATTTTGAAAAATCCTCATGACAGGAACTAATATTTAGATCCAAAAACATCATGTAAAAATTTCATTATGGTTTTTTCATTATGGAACCCAGTGGTTCTTGAGAAATGTATCACGAAAGTTTAAAAATTACAAATTTCGGAAAATCACAAAATCAGCTGAAAACAGAAAGCATATTTTACATACTTGGCTTTAATACTCACCTTAAAATGTATGCAAGCTGTTTTTGTTTATTTTGTATTGACAATTTATAACAAGATATTAATTTATAAAGTGTTGTAAGTATATCGTTGGAAAGAGGAAGTTCTGAAGAATAATAATTAACAAAAAACCAAAAATGAATAAAAAAATTGTTTAGGTTGGGCTGCCCTTAAACTTGTAGTTTAGCTCTGGGGAAGTGTTAATTCTCTTGCAAGTAGAAAATGAATAGATACATATTAAAATAAAATTTGTTCAAAGAACTGTAAGCTGAAGTTATTAAAGATGGAATTCAAGATTTATGAAAACTATGTTACGAATGAATTATTGTTTTGTAATGAGTATACCGTTCAACTGGTCCCAAGAAATTTTACAAGAGAACAAAAACTGAAAAATCTGGATAGTCAAAGTTAACAAATCGTTTTTAGTCAGTTCAAAAACGCTATGAAGAAAAGTAAAAACTGCTGTAATGTTTTAATTATTATTTTATCTTACTAGTAAACCCCTGTGAAAAATGTGTACACTCACTTTTATAGAAGTTGAATGTAAAAGCATTTCCCTCTAAACATTGATATGATATTATAAACTTTGAAGTCTTGTTTTAAAACAATGATTGCACGGAGCACTCAAATACTCGTAGCTTATCTCTGTTGACTATTCTGATCATCACTTGAAGGTTAAACGACCTCCCAAAAAACAGATCCCTTGCACAATATACCCTTGCACCCCAAAATCCATAGGTAAAATATTTTACGATGCTGAATCACATTTTAATATCTTATCAGTCTTGATGAAAATCGAACTTGGCAGGCAGACAAATAGGTGGTCCTAAAAGTTCGGTTTTTTTTTCATTTTAACGTACGAAACCCTGAAACGGCAATACTGTTTTAACGTAACATTCCGTACGTGTTTTTTTCACAAAACTAATCACGCTACACATGTTTCACAGAAATATAGTGCTAAGCTGGTGGCGATACATTTCATTTAAAAATTCACCTTTCCCGATTTTCGTCTAAATTAAAACACGTACTTTTCAAACACGCGTTTGTGGATTTGTGTGATTAACAAACTGGCTTCCAACATCAATATGTATAAAGCATCGAGCTTCGCAAAATATCTAAAGTATTTCCAGAAACGTGACTAAATGTGTTTTAAAGTTCCAGCACGACTGTGTAGGCATCATCCAATATTGAAAACAATCAGATTACTCAATGGTCACGTGACATTGACGATTATGAGTTATTACAACTGGCAACTGCGAGTGGCCCGCTCGGTGCTGGCGAGGACGATTCTACTGCTTCTAAACTAGCGTAATGAGCCAAGTAAATAGTTATTGTCCGTTTACAGTTTAGTTGATAGCATGGGCAGGCATTGTCCATGCTATTCAAACGGAGATCTTACGCTAGTAGCCCGCATAAAAACATCATCAACCTCATACAACTCATTTAAACTAGTTATTAGAAATATGTTTCCCTTGATATTGGTTTTTATTGGTATTTATATTTTCAAGAAAAAATTGTATTAAAGTGAAAAAATTAGTTGTTTTGTTTACATTATTTATTTTGATGGAAGATCTGTTTTTTTAGGAAAGTAATGATTGAATATTGTACACCAATAACTGAATAATAATATAAAAACTTTAGGAAAATTCTTTAAATTCAAAATCTGTTATAAAAAAGAATTAAGGTTGGGAAAAATAAGCACTAACTTTAGTTTACAGAAAACATCTGAGCATTATTGTTGCTGTACTATCTATCATAACCTAAATTCTGATGTATAGTACTGTAGTAATTATTAGGAGAGTATATTGTTTTATTTGGGAGAATGTATTTGCTTTCAGAAATCAATTTTAACAATTTGACAGAATTGAAATAGCACAGCAAGTACTGTAGTAATTATTAGGAGAGTATATTATTTTATTTGGGAGAATGTATTTGCTTTCAGAAATCAATTTTAACAATTTGACAGAATTTAAATAGCACAGCAATACAGCAATACTCGTTAGAATAAAACCAATGTAATGTTACTTTTTGTAGTTTAAACTTCATATTGGGGTTTGCTTAAACATGAGGTACGTTAATGAAATGAATAAATTTGGATCTTGGATTAAACACTAAGACAAAGATTTGGTAGTGATAACTCAATTCGGTAGTGAATAGGAGCCGATGTAGTTAGATCAGGTAGTAGCGCGGCAAGCCTCCATAAGGCCCATGCTATCAACTAAACTGTAAACGGACAATAGTGAGAGATGAACTGCTGATGTGAGTTGAGTAAATTCCCAAAATTATATGTTTTAGGGTTGATTGAAACCAACTTTGAGGCTGCCTGCTTTGCGAGTTTGCCCCTCGTCCTTGTGGCCTCGGATAGGGACTGCTTCGCTTCGCTCGCAGCTTGCATCTCGACCGTCGGCCTTGGATGAGAAAATGCACCACAGTAAAATCCCCTGGTAGATTTTAAACGAGTGCTTTTAGGGTATTTTACGTTTTAGTAAATTTTGGGGTAACCAGAACCAGAATTTTGGCTATAAAAAGGTCGTGTAAAAAAGAAATTAACTGGGTGTGCTTAAGACCACACGTTGGAAGTGATAACTTCTATGACTACGGGGATTTTTAACTCGGTAAATGTGTACAATTATAAGGATTATAAAACTGTAGGCCTAATTGTTCAAATTGTTTATTTATATCCGTTATTATATATTTAAAGAAAGGTAAAAATATTATCTTTTAGTTACCTTTTA
>JAGFPH010006015.1:264-15228 GCA_018207615.1 Philaenus spumarius | reverse complement strand
AAGAAAACAAAAATAGGAGAGCAGACGTGAGTAACAAATTATATTATAATTTAGAAACTCTCCAGTTAGGTGAAGATTATATAAAATAAAGATAATAAGATCAAATAAATTTAATGTACATAAAATATTGGCGTGTCTACTGTGTTAGTACAGCATGCCGGTTTGAACAAACCAATTATTACACATAATTTAACTTTTATTCTTCATCCGATTGTTTTGACAAAAATAAAAACGATCAATAGGGTTACAAAAATCTACGTTGACATTTTTTGTTGAAATGTACGGTTTTTGAGTAGGTTTGAAACTTTCAAACAGCCGTCATTTTGAAACGCATGATTGGATATAAACGTTTATTTCTCTTGTAATAGATTATTGTTAGGTTAAACTTCATGCCAAGTTTGAACTCAATCAGTCAAACATTTCTCTGGATATGAATTATTTTGTAAAAAAAGGCCCTTTACGCCCTAACTTCTTGGAACCCTTTTTCTGAACACCCTGTATATAATTTGTAACGACACTCAAAATCGTGTTCTGGGGACCATGATCAGTGCTTACTGACCACTCCCAACCTTAGGTATCACCATCAGAGTCGTCTTTCCTGCAATAGTTCATCTTTCCTACGGGAATTCGCTAAACAGAACTTTCACTCGCAAAATTTCAAGTTATTATGGTGAATAGATGATTTTATTTCTGACGAAAGTGAAAGAGATGGTTATACCAGTATATTTGTTATGTATCTATCAGTAGGTAATGGTAATTAAAACTACTATCTTGATTTTTTTTTTGTAATATTGTGGTGGCAACTGCCACCCCGTACCACCCTCGATTTACGCCAGAAAGTAATTCTATCATAACCTATCACACTGTTTTGTGAGATAAATCTTCATTAAATCCTCTACAAATGAGAGTGGACAAGAAATGCAGTATTTGAACATAATTTTAGTGATTCTAGTTAAAAATCTCTGTGTGCTTCTACACTAATCCCCGTGCTCGATTCTCTCACACAATGTTGAGCTATTTTAGTTTAGGTAATACGTTTTACTTATACAATGGGGTTAGTAACGGAGAAACTTTCAGGACGTGTTCTTAGTAGAATACTAGTGTGAAAATTTATATTAATATTATAAAGAGGTAACATTTGTTTGTTTGTAGTAGGGGATAATCTCTGGAACTACTGAACAGATTGAAAAAATAGTTTTATTAATAAAAAAACTACAGTGTCCCCCTGAGTAACGTAGACTATAATTCATTTTGTTAAAAACATTTTTATTTCAATATTTGTAAATTTAGTCTGAAATAATCTTAGGTTAGGCCTAGACTGATGAACCATCACATGTATTTACATTTATTACAATAGCAACCAAATGAATGAAATAATAAATAAAACAGCTGTTTGCTTCAATATTTCCATTAACAGTGATTTCAAACTTTGAAGCAATTATAATATGTATTTCTAACTTTTGGATTAGGTTTATATTAAAGTGTAGACCTGAGCCTTGCTGGTTCTTTTAACCTTTAAACTTTTTTTTCAATATTTGTAAATTTATTCAGAACAAATTCACAGGATCGAGTTGGTTGTTAAACCCAAAGCGTCTAACAGCTGTAATACCAATAAATAAGCAACATTATGAAAAATAAAAAAACGACAATTTTATTGAAATATTAAACTTATATCGTTCAAAAATGTGCATAAAAACATAAATTATGTGTGTATGTTGCCGTTAAGGCAGGTAAAATGAATTAAACATATTTTAGGTTGGGCCTAGACTGATGAACCAACTGCTTGAATGTATTTTCATTCGTTACCATAACAACCAAAAAATAAAATAACAGATAAAACAGTTGATTCAGATGTCTAGCTTAATACAAAATAATATTTCAAGTTAGGCCTAGACTGAAACAACACATGATTCAACACACACACCAATAAAAACTTACGTTGACGAATTTAAAAATAAGAAAAACTATGTTACATCCTAATTAAAAATAAATGAGACATATTATAATTAATTTTAATAGTAAGTCTATTTATTGATAATATACGGTAATTGATAGTGAGTAACCAATATTAACAGCTGATTTCAAACTTTGAAGCGATTATATGTATTCCCCAAACTTTTGGATTAGGTTTATGGTTTGTATTAAAGTGTAGACCTGAGCCTTGCTGGTTATTTTAACCTTTATTATAACTGATGTTGTAAAATATACGAAATAATTTGATTTGAACATTTAACATTATTTACCACCTTAGCTTTGGAGTTATTACTAAACCTACACCTTTATTATAAAGAAAACATAACACGATTGTGCGTATAGAAGGTTCCAACAGGTTTGGCGTGCGTAGCACGCAGGGGTTTCCCCTAGCAATATTATAAAGAGGTAAAATTGTTTTTTTTGTATGTAGGGGTAATCTCTGGAACTACTGAACCGATTGCAAAAATAGTTTTACTAATAAAAAGCAACACTACCCCTGAGTAACATATCCTAGAATTAATTTTGATTTAAGAGTTGGAAAAACGCCTAAAACAATAAAAATTAATTGTTATACTTCTTCAAGCTAGAGATCAGACATTTTGTACATTTATTTCTTACAAGATTCAAAGAAAAAGTAAACTAGATTTGCATTTTGTCGCGTGCTGTTAAGGGGTGAAAATGTGATAACAACCCCTAAAACAATACAAATTAATTGTTATATTTTCCTTAAAGTTAGTGAGCTGAAAATTTGTACATTTATTTCTTACAACACATATAAAGAAAGTATCATAGATTGACATTTTGTCGCGTTCTGCTAAGGGGTGAAAATGTAGTAACAATCCCTAAAAATTGTTTTATTGTTATACTTTCCTTAAAGCTAGAAAATAAACCCTTAATAAATTAAGGAATTTAAAAATAAGAAATCACTGTGTTACATCCTAATTAAAAATAAATAAGACATATTAGAATTGAATAGTTATTTATATGAAATAACCTGTTTGCATTTGCTTCGACGCGAGTCACCGCAGGGGTTGGTGAGCGAAGCGAGCAGGAGGCGGAGCCCTCTAGTAAAATATAAAGTTCATTTAAACATAGGTTTGAACTCCAGTTATCCACCATTTTTTTTTTACAAAATACTTAATATCTTTGGATTTAGGAAATATATTGAACGCAAATTTTGTGGTACATAATTTTTATCTTTTACTCATGTATAAAAAACCAAAACGTTTTGTTATATACTTTAAAAATGGTGGCCGTTTATAATTTGAAATGTCAAAAATCTCGAAAACCGCTAACTTTACCAAACAAATCAAGAATCAAAATACCAGTATTTCCTTTTTTAATGACAAGTATAACGGTTTTTTATCTGTAACTTAAAAGATGACTGAGTAATAGGCTAAAAACTTAAATTTTGGCCAATAACTAAGTTATCTTTAAAGTTACAGAAATAATAAAAAAAACGTTAAAGTGTGTCATTAAAAAAGTAAATCTTTGTTTTATAGATATTTTACATTTAAAATTAAAAACGGCCACCATTTTCAAAATATATGAAAAACGTTTTGTTTTTGTTTTGTTTTTCATTATATTTCCTACATTCAAACATATTAAGTATTTTGTAGAAAAAAAACAAAATGGTATAACTGAAAAACGAAGCATTTCCGAACAAATGTTTATATGTACGTTTTTTCTTTGTTTTCAGTAGTAGAACACGTCCTGAAAGTTTCTCCGTTTCTTCCTGAATCACACCGTATTAAGAGACGACGCATGCGCAATAGGGCCAGAGTTTTTGGCGGGAATATTAGCAACTTTATGTCGATTTATTTCAACACGTTTTTGGCCGCCATTTTGTTTTGGATGGTGCGATTTTTATTTTCTTTATGTCAGTTTCCTAGTCTTAAGTATACCTTTAAAATGAGGTATCACATGACCATACTTCCCATTTAGAAATTTTGAGTTGCCCCCAAAATCCCCCATTTTTAGGGGACACTCAAAATTTCCGACTGTTTCAAAAGATACTTTGAGTTAAGTTAGTATCGTTCCCCAAAGGATACTTGTTTGTTTTAACAAACACAAAAGTTAAAGGGGGGCATGGGACTTTTAAGACACCTGGTATATTTAGTGAACAAGAATCCAGCACTACAATTAAAAGTCATGAATAATTATTTACATTTTAAAATTTTCACAAAATTCTTTAAAAACAATTTCCAGATGCATTCAGATGACATACCTAAGCCTCAGAATTGATTTCCAGACTCATAGACATCGAAAAAGAGCGAAACCCCGATTGCGTGAATTTAAGGTTTTCCCCAATTTTGCTTTATGAGTTGACAAAATTTCAAAATCAGCTCAATTTAAAAAAAATCGGTGTTTTTTGAACTCAAGGATTGATGCTCTACAACTTTTAAGAAGGGGGGTAGTGATAAAATTTGATGTTGGAAAGTTACAGCACATTGAAAATGGGTAAAACACAATTTTTGGCAAAGTTGGAAAACTTTGCTGTTTTTTGGATCCCCATAAAAATTTAACTACTGGACCAATTTTGAATTTTATTTTTTTAATCGACGCGAAATTTTGTCCTCTTTAATTTACTACAGATCTATTTTTTACATAATATGTACCGTTTTTTAGTTATAAGCGAAAAACTGGAAAAAGTCCGAAAATTTTGAGGTTTTTTGCCCCCCAAAAGTTGTCCCTCCCACTTTCGAGGTCGCAAAATTAGATTTGGCATACCCACACCATACCAAACGATCCTAGAAAAAAAATCTTTTACCGCAATCAATGTAAGCTGAAACCCCCTATATACTGGGCTAATAGGCCTAATTGACATGTTTGGTGCAAATTTGTTCGAAATCGATTGAATAGTTCCCTCTTTAGCTAATAATAATAATTTGTATTACTTACTCTTCTACTTTAATACAAATATGAAGTCACAGTTGGGGTGACATACTGGAGTTGGCGTGCGAAGCACGCAATGCATTGTGTATTGAAAATACTCCCATATGGGGGTTGGCGTGCGAAGCACGTAATGCATTTTGCATTGCAAAAACTCCCAACATGGGGGTTGGCGTGCGAAGCACGCAATGCACTGTGTATTGAAAATACTCCCAATACGGGGGTTGGCGTGCAATGCACTGTGCGTCGGCCGCTTCTCATAGTGTTCAGTGTCAAGCTCACATGTGCGTCCTTAGCAGTGAACGTGAATAATTTAAATATTTTTGTGAGAAAGTATGTGAAAGTTCGTGGTACCGTACGAGCAGAGAGAACATGGTGGGTGGTAGGCAGCGCATAAGTTTCCTTTGTCCGTAAATAGTTGAATTAAGTGTTTATTTTTTACACTGATACAATCAAAATACGTAATGCTAAGCAAGTACTTAAAAGTACATTTATTCATACAATTTCCCTGGACGTTACGGCTTCCAATAAAACTCGTGGGATTATCGACGAAGACAGTTCGCCGTAAAAATACAAAGAGCGCTTCTTAAAACATCTTAAGTATTCAAAGTACGTCCAGATAAGACGGAGGAAAAGGTTATTTCGTAGTGAAAAAAAATGGTACCCGTATTTTGCAATAATAATAGAAGCTTTAATTTTATCAGCAAAGGGTATAATTAACATAAAGGTAATTTCCAAATTAAGTTTACATGTTTTAGAGTTTCAACCATCTATTTGGGAAATAGAATATCTGAACAGCTCCATGCGTGTACGAAATTATATTAGTAGGGCACCTCAGCCTCAAGCCCCGGTTCACGCGTTGCTTCGTTCCGCTCGCAGAAGAAATAGGAACTGGCACATACTTTCTCACAAACATATTTAAATTATTAAACAGATCCACTGTGACTTCATAATTGTAGGTGGGGTAGGAAAGGTGATATTAAAGTAGGAGATTAACTAATAAATATTATTATTATTAGCTAGAGAGAAAATTATTCCATCGATTTCGAACAAATTTGCACAAAACACGTCTATTAAGCCTGTTTAGATGCACAAAAAAAAGGTTTTGAAAAACAAGCCCCTTTTTTATGAACAACCCCTAAAAATCAGTTATTATTATTATTATTATTAGCTAAACAAGAATTTTTAGAAAGATACGGTTTTTTGCGTATGGTAGGGTACATTAAGGGCTACAAATAAGCCAAATTTGATCAAAATCGTTAGAGCCGTTTTCTTATAAAAAAAATAATAGTAACTGATTTTTTGGGTTTTTTTTGGCCAAAAAGGGGATTGTTTTTCAAAAATTTTCAAAACCCTTTTTCGTGCATATATTCAGGCCTAATTGACATGTTTGGTGCAAATTTGTTCGAAATCGATCGAATGGTTTTCGCTCTAGCTTTGTATACATACAGACATACATACAGACATACAGACATACAGACATACATACAGACATACAGACAGACATTTTGTAAAAACCACTTTTTTGGACTCAGGGGGTCCCAAAACTGATAAACTGATATTTCCACAAAAATCTCAACATCGATTTTTTTTGCGATTACTATACTTTCTCTATACTAGTGAGAAAGTAAAACACGAAAGAAATTGGCGGTTGGGTCGTAATGACTCTAGTGTTTCCAAACATTTTTGTGTTTCAGATTTTTGCAATGTTAATTTTAAGATTCTCAATGTCAATCAAAAAGTAGGAAATTAAATTCATTAGAAATGTTAGAAATTAAGATAGTATTTTGTAAAGAATCTGACTTTGTACTGTACTAGCTGGCCCGATCCGTTCAATTTTTCAAAACATTCCTTAAAACAATTTCCAGATGCATTTAGATGACATAGTTAAGACTCAGAATGAAGTCAGAATTAATTCCCGGACTCATAGACATCGAAAAAGAGCGAAAACCCGATTGTGTGAATTTAAGGTTTTCCCCAATTTTGCTTAATAAGTTGACAAAATTTCAAAATTTACCCAATTTCTAAAAATCGGTGCTTTTTAAACTCATGGATTGATGCTCTACGACTTTTAGGAAGGGGGGTATTGATAAAATTTGATGTTGGAAAGTTGCAGCACATTGAAAATGGGTAAAACACAGTTTTTGGCAAAGTTGGAAAAATTTTCTGTTTTTTGGATCCCCATAAAAATCGAACTACTGGACCAATTTTACACTTTGCTTTTTTTAATTGACGCGAAATTTTGTCTTCTTTAATTTATTAAAGTACTGTTGTTTACAAAATAGGCACCGGTTTCGAGTTATAAGCGAAAAACTAGAAAAAGTCCGAAAATTTCGAGGTTTTCTGCCCCCCAAAAGTTGTCCCCCCCCCCCCTACTTTCGAGGTCGCAAAATTAGATTTGGCATACCTACACCATAGCAAACGATCCTAGAAAAAAATCTTTTGACGTAATTAATGTAAGCTGAAAACCCCCTATATACTTGGCTATAAATATTGTGTTTGTTTTTTCATTAACTACAACTTACGTGTGTGATAAAAGCTAGGTATTGGCGTGCGAAGCCCGCAAGGGGCACCCCTCTAGTTTACTTATAAGCGTAAGTTACTTACCTTTATTTCATAATCAGTATCAATGTATCCACTTGGACTGCTGTTTTCTTACTATTCTTTCCACCGCCAGCCCTACAAAAACATTAGAGCAGACTTACAAAAAGAAAAGAAAATGATTCATTGAACACAATAATTACACCCCTAAAAGAGAAATAATGGAGAGGAGTGGAAAAATATTTCTGAGTTGACCGCAGCTCTCCAAGTGGCAGAGCTATACACTACTAGCATTGCGTTTGTGTGCGTTTCATTCTTCCGCTGTCGAATATAGGGCTGCTTCATAAAGGCTATAGGGTTCATATAGGCCTGACTGTAAACGTACTGAAATGCGCATGATTGTCAATGTATCTAAGTGTTATTAAACACAGTTTTTTTCTCGCACATTCGAAATTAACGTATATTTTATTTTTCTAGTATTCCTCCGCGAGCAACAAGTTGATCTGATAACCACCAGAGTGCACGCTAAACACTCGCGTAGAAACACAAATTCGGCGCGTACATGCTTATACAATAAAGCTTATACCTTTGAACTTACTTTTATTTCAAAGGTAATTAAACTTCGAATGTGGTGAGCTTTTTACATTTTAGACATTTGCATTACTAAATAATTCGACCACGCAGATGAACCGCTGACGTGAGTTCAAAAACTAAATTTATATGTTTTAGAGTTTTAACCAACAATTTGGGAAATTTATCTACTCACGAAGGTGCTGAATAGCTGCCTGTGTGTACGAAATATAGTAGAATTTGTTTGCACCTAAACTTTCCAGCTTCGACTCACGAGCTCTCCTTCGTTCCACTTCGTTTGCGAGTTTGCACCTCAACCTTGCGGCCTCGAGTTATAGAGTGCTTCACTTCGCTCGCAGCGTACAGACTCAGAAGATTACCCACAGTTCCCCACGTGGGTTTGAACCGGGTACTTTTACGGTATTTTACGTTTCGATAGATCTTTGGGGAACCAAACGAGCTATTAGGTTGTGTAAAATAAATGTATACATTAATATCCTATATTTATATTTTTACATAAAACCCAAAACAAGTTTCATTTTAGTACAAAACATCGCAAAAAGAAATTACTTCCTGTAAAAAAAGTGCTTCCGGTTGTTGGAACTTTTTGGCCAACGAACTCGTCCGAGCCACGTAGACAACCAACGTGTGTACCAAATCTAAATTAAACTGTGGCCGTTAAAATACGAACACATACATACATATAGGCCTACAGTTTTTAATGACACCCGCAAACGTGTTCTGGGGACCATGATCGGCGCCCATTTATTACTCCCGACCTTAGGTCCCACCATGGACTTTCCTATGGAAATTTGCTAATAAAAAAAATCGCAAACTGATTTTGAGTTTAGTCAAAGAACAAATTTAGTTAAAAACAAATTTAGAAAAACTAAATGATATCCCCATTCGGGCTGACCTAACCTTTGAAATTAAATATTCAAAATAATTTTCAGATTATTATTACTCCAGTAACCTTGATCCGCGTTTAACATTGCTCTCATGAGAGTTGAAATTCAAGATGTTAGCTCGGTCTGCCGAGTCTTAAAGGGTAGGAAGACAATATATTTCTTAGATTAAACTAGCAGTTCTGTGAACAGTAGACCTCGCTCGTTGAAAGCGTGGTTTTGAACTTAGGCTAAAAATAGTGTGCCAGTAAGGAAGTAAGCAGAAGGTTTAGCCAGTAAAACATTATTTTGCAATTCCCGTGATTCCGTGGTTTCTAGTTCTAGTTTTTTTTTTTTTCTTGAGCTTTAACTGCTAAAGATTTTCTTTTATGTGGCATTGTGTAATATTTAGGTTAATAATGCGTAAGGTAGCTAAAAATATCGCGTTATTGAGGGAAAACATCTACACTTTCTTATAATAATACTAGCTGACCCGCCAATGTTTTGCTATTGCTTAATTTGAAACTTTGAAAGCCTGTAATTCGTATCCCTGAGGGCCGATGTAAATTATAATGGGATTCTGCTCATTGCTTGATTTACCTAACCTAAAATTATATTCATTTTTTGATCCAAATCACTTGTTGATCAAAATCAGCTGTTGATCAAAATCAGCTGTTTTAAGTTTTTCATACGAACAGCTGTTTTTTGTGCCCCTGATAAAATCAAAAGAAATATTTCTTCTTCCTTAAGATTAACCTTCCATAAGATTAACATTGAAACTTTGAGGGCCACTGGGGCGTAGCCCTAATGTCCTAGGACTTCGGTAAATGGCCTAAAACCTTCCCAGGGTAAACCTGTGTTACTATGCAAAATTTCAAAGCAATCGGATGGACGGTTTGGTAAAGGACAAACATACAAACAGACAAACGTACATACATTGAATTTTATATATATAGATGTAATTTTTTGGTAAAGGATATATTCCTAAATTACTAAATTACTATTCAAAACAGGCCTAGTTTTGTTAGCAGTCTTGCAGTAGGAACATAAAAACTGTTGTTTTCAAAATACGAAATTTAAAATTGATAAATATTTTTATACAGTTCTATTTAGAACTAAATTACGAAACTTTTTTACATTCATGAAAAAATTACAAAAATGTTTACTACTTTTTATTTAGGCCTAAAGTTGAACTTTTTCCTTTCGTTACTAAACATGCTTGTTTCTTGAGCTAATAACTTTGTTAATTTTTCTTCAATCATTTTTTTTACTGGCATATATGAATTCTTTGAACCTTTATCTACAAAAAAGCTACGGAACACTTTAGAATTGGTTTAGAATAAACGTATAAAAACATGGTTGAAATACAAAAACTTGAAATTGAAGTTTACGGCCATTTTATGAGCTTACCGTTAGAGATACGGAAAAAATCCAGAATACAATTTTGTTGAAAATCAAATTTGTTACTGGCAAAATAGTATTAGTTTTTAAGTTCGACTTACGGTTAAGCCCCAAACTGGCTTTGGAAATAAGCTTACACTGAGAGAAACGGTCCGGCCACCATTTTTATTTTATTTAAGGGGTTAAAAATGAAAAATGGAAAAGAACCGTATATATACATCGCTCGGCCTAGGAATAAGGAACATTCATGCAAAAAATCATCAAAATCGGTCAAGGCATTTGGCCGTAATCGTGAGACAGACAGACACACAGACGAAATGCCAAACGGTCGAGCTAAAACGGAGACCTCGCTTCGCTCGGACAATTAGAGGTAAACCACTATTCTTTTTTTAATTGGTCGAACGTAAACTTGCCTTCCTATACATAGGTGCTAGGTTAGCTAAACAATTGCAGTGTGGCTGTAAATCGAATACTAATTGCTGAGTAAATATAGGACTCCACTTTACACACATAATATATTAAATGTGTTTATTTTCGTTTGTAAATCAGGACCGGGTATGTTTAGTGGTAGCAATTAATTGTTTTGTAGTTCTGTGTACTCGTTACATTATCCGTAAATTGGTTTATTTAATTCTAGTCCGTCAACAACTAGTTATTTATTGAGCCGTGTGATAACAGTATTGCCAAGTAATTCAATCACGCAGCTCAACTATGAATCGATCGAATTTCCAAAATTGAGTTTGTATGTTTTAGTGTTTCAAGTGTTTGTTAAATAGGCCTACTCACGAAGGCGCTGAACAGCTGCCTGCGTGTATGAAATATATTAGTACACTTTTTTGGCCCCTCAGCCTCCAGCACCGGCTCAAACGCTGCTTCGTTCCGCTCGCAGCGGAAATACTCGACTTTTCACGTCGACCTTGCGGCTTCGTAATATGGATTGAGATTTGCAAGTTTGCACCTCAACCTTGCACAGTCGGATTATGGAGTGCTTCGCTTCGCTCACAGCCAACAAACTAGCTAATCACGGTACTTTCAGGATAATTGTATGATTTTTTACGTTTTGATCGATTTTGGGGGAACCAGACGAGCTATAAGGGCGTGTAAAAACAATATGTGCAGAATAATCTCATTTTACTTTCACCCCCTATACGTATATGGAGAAAGTATTGTATTCGTAAAAATTTTCGAGTTTGAGTTTTTGGTGGAAATATCCGTTTTGGGTCCCCCTGAACCTAGTTCGGAGTGATGTCTGGGGGTGTGTCTGTATGTGTGTCTGTGTGTCTGTGTGGATGTTATCAGACCTAGAGCCTAAACCAGTCGTCCGATTTTGATGAAATTTGGTATGGAGGTACTAATCCACGGTATCTCCAGGCGTTTTTTTCATTTTTGTGAATTTTTTATTTTTAAGGGTAATTTTCCCATAAAAACCCATAAAATAACGGAAAAATTAACTTTTCTCAAAACGGCTCTAACGATTTTGATTTAAATTTTCTAGTTTATTAGGGACCTAAAGTACTATAAACTGTAAAATTTTAATCAAAATCGTTCGAGCCGTTTTTGAGAAAAGTTGGTTTTTCCATTATTTTATGGATTTTTATGGGAAAATGACTGTTAAAAATAAAAAAATCACAATAAATTGGTAATAGTATTTTTTTATTAAGTTTCTATAATGAGGGAGAAAGTATGTGTCAGTTTCCTGATACCGTTTATTTTTAGACGAAACCGCAAAAAATGTTTATTCTAGTAAGAAAAATATTTGGCACTCGTCGAGCACCTTAGAAAACCAACGTGTGCACCTAATTTAGACCAAATCCGACGTAACAATTGGCCGATAGAGTGCGAATTATACGTACTACTAAGTCCCCGTGAAAAATCACAGGCAGATTAATTAGATACACATAAGAAATATATCATTTTAAAAAAATACTATTTAAAAACAACAGACTTTATCTAGGCCTATCTATGCTAACTCGGTAAATGTGTAGCAATTTTAAGGATAGCACTGTCCGCCTACTTTTTAAAATTTTGTATTTATATTCATTGTTATATAAATCTAAATAAAGATAAAAATACTATCTTATAATTGTTTTATAACTTCATATTGATAGATCAAATAATTTAGAAGTTATTAATATTATAATGAAGAAATCTATAATGGAATATATGTTGTACCAATGTTTCCGAAATTAAACGAATGGGTATCTCTTTTTTAAACTTGTGTAAATGAATATATTGAAAATTAAATATTGTATTTATATTCATTTTATAACCTCAAAGCAAATCTTATTAAGTATTGTAGCCTAAATTAGTTCTTCAACTCATATTTTAAGAAAATCAACTCCACAAGACTTATATTGATTGCAGTTGGAAACATAACACCAAAGTATAATTTTTGCTAAGTATTACAGATGATGGGTGAAATCAGCTGTTATATTATATATGAGTTGATAGTTACTCACGTACACTCGCTTTTATAGGAGTTGATAATTGTTAATTAAACACCAAAACGTGTTCTGGGGACCATGATCGGTGCTCATTGATCACTCCCGGACCTTAGGTCTCACCGTAAGAGCCACTGCATAGCTCTCATCTTTCTTATGGAAATACGCTAATAAACGCTTAAACCAGCATTTCTAACCGGCTTAACCGGGGTTGAGGGGATGAAGGTAAAATTTACAAATGACCAAAAAGTGGTGCAAAAATGTACGTACAAATTTGTTTTACATACCTGTACCAGATTGACACCTGCGACCTTTGTACGTCAACAATCATTTCGTTCCCCTCACTTTTTATGAAACTACACAAATGTTATGATGTATTATCAACTTCTATAGCGCATGGTTGTATAAATTAACTATCAATTTAAAGAAAAACTAGGGGAGACCCCTGCGTGCTCCGCACGCCAACCCCCCACCCCCCAACCCCCTGTTGGAACCCGTTGTGTGCCGTTGGAACCCGTTGTATAGTCAGCAAGGCTCAGGTCTACACTTTAATAAAAACCTAACCTAAAAATTGATTTAAAATTTGAAATAAACTGTCAATGAAAATATTAGAGACTACAGCTCATTACTGAATCAACAATAAACATTACAAATCAGACCTAAACCACACCAACAATAACATAACCTAAATCAAATCATCTGTTGACATTTGAGTAAGTTTAAAGTAAACAACTTATTTATTTGAAACTCAATTAGTTTATCAGCTGTTTAAAATCAAATTACAGTATTTCCTATTTAGCCTAGTTGTAGCATAGGCTACTGATGCATTTTTAAAACTCGGAATAAAACTAAAATAAAAGTGTAAATCAAATATTTAGCTTCACAGTGACTTAGAACTGGAAATTATCTTTTAAATAAAAAAAGAATCATCAAAATCGGTTAAGTATTAACTTCAGGAAGTGAGTGAACTAAAATCAGGAATTTTTTTAAATATATAGATCACAGTCAGATTAATTAGATACACATCAGAAATACATAATTTATAAAAATACTATTTAAAAACAACAGACTTTATTTAGGCCTACCCAACTATGCAGTGCGGATTTTTAACTCTGTTATCTTATCTTATTAAAAGACCAATTCTTGTGTATTTATTTATAAATTTATTTCGGGGCTCTCGCCAACGGCTCTAACGATTTTGATGAAAATTTGCATATAGGGTTTTTTAACGTCAGGAATCGAATGCGCTAGGTCTTATGTAAGCAAAAATGCGCATAAAATTTAAACTCTGAACTTCTTTTATATACCACCTTTGAATTCACTAAGTATAGGCGAATAGAAAATATACAAGAATTGCTCGTTTAATAAGATAAGATTTAACAAGCATAAATCATTAACAATATATCAGGTGGTATAATTTTCATCTTATTTCTTTATTCAAACACCAAACGTAACTAAAACATTATTTTTGTGCTGTTATTAACCGTTCTGAAAACCTTTTCACCAGTTTCTGCATTCTTTGCATTTCTAATGATTATTATTATTATTTGCTATTTCTAAAATACATGAACAATATCAAATACGGCCTATTAGTTGGATAGGTTACATAACCTACATGTACCTATAGAGGTTTTTGGACGTCAGGATTCGAATGCGCTAGGTTTTATATCTGCAAAAATTCTAATAAAATGTTAGAACTAAATTACACTCGAGTTTTTTTTTTAAATTTATTTATATGAACGTAAGATCGAAAAATATTCATTATTTATTCAGTATGCGATTCGTATTTACATACATTTTCCTAAAAAAAAAAAACAAACAAAAAAATACTGAGCGATGCTCGGTCGCCCAGGTACTGTGCACAAATATAAAGACTATGTAGGTAGGTCTATTTGTTAAAATGTGTTATTTAAATCATATATTATTATAAAACAAGAAATATACAAATATTATTCAAATGTAAAATTATTTTTATAAAACTGCAGGCCTATTTGTAAAAATTTGTCTTTATGTACATTATTATATATCAAAATAAAGACTAACATACTATCTTTCAATTGATTTTATTTCATACTGCTAGATCAAAATGATTTAGAAGTAATTAATATTGTAGTGAAGAAATTAATAATCGAATATGTTTGTATGTTATACGAAGATGTACGAATGTTTCCGAAGCTAAACGAATTAGTATCTCTTCTTGAAATTTGTATAAATGACTATACTAATGATGATAAAAGGTTTATTTATATTCATTTTATAAC
>JAGFPH010006014.1:66274-86154 GCA_018207615.1 Philaenus spumarius | reverse complement strand
TAAGTGGTAGAGAGGACCGGATGGTCCTAGCTTCGCCCTAAAAAAAAAATATAAATCATTGAAATTAATATCTCTCCTCTTCAAATTTATCTCTTTAAAGTGTCTTTTTTTATTCATATTCATTGTTATCAGAAACACATTAACAGTGTTTGTACTTACATTATCCTGTTTTGTTCTAGACACAATTTTGTAAAACTATTATTTCGTTGACCGTGCCAAAAAAAAGGTTTAACCTTTAGAGTGCCTAAATTTGTTCTTATTCCGTGTGCGTTTATCTGTTATTTTTGTGTAAATCACCCAAGTCTGTAATTTTATTGTAAACGACAAAGTTTTGTATAGTGGTGAAATAATAACCTACACAGTAAATGATGAAAAAAAAACCTCATGTCAAAACTTCGATTAGAGTACTCAATAGTTAAAAATGTCTTTTGTTTTTAGAGAAATCAACTTTAATTTCATTCAAGCTTCAAAGTTTCCACACCCTCGTTCATCTTCTTATCTCTTCGGTTCGTTAACTTTTCTTTATACTCGTATAACCGCAACATAAAGTGCAATGAGTCGGGATAGATTACTACAGATGATATTTTGGTTTCAGCGTTTGTTGTCCAAAGCTTTTGGTGCTCGTACCTGGGTGGTCAAAGCCTTATGACTCATGTGTCATAGTTACGGTTCTGCTGTTTGTTTGTCACTATGGATGTATTATCCAATACACGATGACTGTAGTCAATTTTGTTTCCAACTTGCTTTTACGGTGCTCAAGTTGATACGTTGACGTCGAATTTCTTTTATTTTGTTTGTTTCTTTTCTTTTACAAAATAAAAATATTGTTCTCTTCTTCTTTAAAAAAATATATACGCAACTTATAGAGAGAAAACTAAACTAAAACTACAAACAAATAAAAGATACCCTGAGGTTATAAACCTGTGTGTATACTGTCCCTTTAGTGTGTAAACTTTATATTTATTATAATATAAAACAATTCCTGTCATTCAGGCAAAACTTCTGGCCCTACTGCGCATGCGTCAAGATCCAGGTCGCCGTTGCACACCACCCTCCACGATCCAAGTTCCTCTGTCCTAATAATCGCCATTTAGGTAAAAATGGAGACGGAGCCCTCTAGTTTGTAATAAAAAAAATTGATAATTTAGATTTGTATTTATCAATAACACTGATGTAGCAACCTAAAAGGTTCAAGCAGATTTGCCAGAAAGGCCTTTATATACTGTTTAACAGAATACAGTTCAGTTCATATACAGAAATTTAACTATAGTGTTTATAATATAATAGGACATAAAAGGGGCAATTTTAAAGATACAAATATTCAGCTTGATTTAGGCAAACTGATAAACTCAAATAACCGATAAATTAGAAATTTTAATAAGCTGTAAATGTCAATAAGATAATACATAAATTTAACATCTGATTATTGTACCAACACTCAACTCCTTTAATCAGCAGATCTATTTTTTTTTTAATGGAAAAAATTCATATTTTGGAAACTATTTTATGACCAGGAAGGACTCTCATAAGGCTGGTATACATAATCGTTTCTTTAAGTAGCCTTAATGAAAGGCAGAGCTTAGATGGCCTTAAGGTATGATTTTTGAATGCAGAGTCAAAGCTCAAGTATTTATTTCAAGCATGCCTAAAAACCTTCTTTAAAGATACTAATAACATACAAAATAAAAGAAAATTATTGATTTTGCATGTGATAATGGGAGGATCCTTAAACTTTATATGAAATAAAATGAAATTTATTGATTCCTCAATTACATCACAATTTTTTCTTACAGAATATTTACAAACTTTATCACCCTTAATAAAATAATAAAAAAGTACAATAAAACGAAAATAATCACACTATACATACTACTTGTAAATATCCTAATCATAAAAATTGAGGATCTTAGTTGGCTTGAGGTTAAGTACCTATTTTTGAGCCAACCTAAACTATATACATTTTTTTTTACAAACCTTAAAGGAATCAAAAACAATGTCGCCGGACCCACCCACCCCGAAAACACAAATATCTTTACCATTATTTTATTATGGCTTTACTCTCAAACACACAAATCTGTTTTAATGTAATACAATCATACCCAACAACTTTTCGTACATATTCACATTCATTACGCTAAAGACCCACACTACCCGAATTTACTCTACTACTTTAAATAAAAGTATGTTATTATGATTTATTAAAACTACTTTGAGCATTTTGCGGAATTTATTAAACTGTGTACATAATTTAATGTCGGTCGGTAATTTATTAAAAAATATCGGTGCCAAATGTGTAAGAAATTTCATAAATGGTGTTAATTTTGTTTTTGCAACAACGATATCACTTTTATATTTCTTAATCTTGCTTTTATGGTGTCGCGGTGACCTTTTGAATCTCCACTTATCTTATAGAAAATACGTAAGACTTTAAACACATATAAGTTCTTTAATGGCAGTATTTTTAGGGTTTGAAATAACAGAACCGAACTTACTTTTGAAGGTTTCTTAAGGATAATTTTAATAAATTTTCTCTGTAAAATTAGCAATGGATCCAATGTGGCAATATATGCCCCCCCCCCCCCCTAGACAGTAAGACCATAGTCCAGCTTAGAGTTTATGAACGCATAGTACATGGTTTTAAGGACTTCCAATTTACAAACATTCCTAACCATATAAAAAATACGTAAATATTTAATAAATTTATTTTTGATGCAAGTTATTTGCTGCTTCCAACTGAGTCTACTATCTAGTATATCCCTAAATACTTCATTTCAGCAACTTGCTCAATTTCGCTGCAGCTGCAATTAATACTGTTACTGATAAAGCAATGTAGTGAATGATATTTCAAAAGGAAGCGAAGGTCAACTGGTTACGCAAATTAAAGATGACAAATTTAGTTTTAGGACTTAATATCATAAAATTGGTAGTAAACCACCATCGTAAATGTTTTAAATCGGTTAATTAGCATATCATCCTTAATATCGTCGTTTTGCCCCCTTGTTCTATTGTATTTGCTTTGTCAAACAGGGCTATGTCATCGGCAAAAGCAACGAGCTTTCCTTTTAAATTTATCGTTACGCAAATTATTGATATATATTAAAAACAAAATACCAGAAAGTAGGCTACTTAACCCTGTGGAATTCCATATTTTAAAACTCCCGACTCACTTAAGCTTTCAACTACTCTATTTTTTTTAGAACTATTCGGGATTAATGTAAAATATCCACTTAAAACATATTTTAATGCAATTTTAAATACGATACCGATTTTCAAAAGACATAATAAAACATATTATTGTCCCATTAGTACCATATAAATTATAATAATAAAATAATACCAATATCCGATATTAATACAGTATGATAGCATTGCGTTTTTACGCTACAAGCAATTTTTAGGAAAACTACTAACTAGTCTGTTGCCATATTTGTAATATTTCAGTAGGCTACTGAACAAAATTAATTGGTAAAACAATTTAATAAATTGAGTTTGTTTTTCATAGCCCTAACGGTTCAAAAAATGATGTGACAATACATATTTTAATTTAATCATACTGTTAGTTAATAATGATATCTGATTAATATGAAAATAATGAAAGCTATCAGTATTCAAATAACCTCAAAACGTATACTACAAAACTATTCATTTGGAGTGGCAATCAGAGCAAATTTTAAACTTTTGAACAATTTAAAAGCAATAAAGGCTACTTTATTTGTTTATCGATGCCATTACATAACTAAATATTGCAATAATCAATGTAATAATTGGTTTGTATCAATGTAGTAACTTATGATGTAAACCTTCGTCTAGTTGAGACCGTTTTAGGCTTTCAGGCCAACAACTGAATCAAGCGGTTTATTAACAGTATGAACAATTCGCCACTTTATTTAGCAGCTGATTTTCTAGTTGCTACGTTGTGCCAACAGTTGGACCTAAGTGCCAACAATATTAAAGTAAGAAATAATTAATGGTATGAACCACGGTATATATAATACTAACGGTAGGGTTCACGAGTGGATACGCAGTACCGCGTGACGTCATCGGTGGCCAGTTTCTCATAAGCTCCATAAGCTTCTCATGTAAAAATTGAATAACTTTAAAAATATTTAACCGATTTAAAAAAAATTTGAACCACACAGAAAACATATCTTTAATAATAATATTAAAAAATCAGATTGTTACATCAAATTGTAATACCTTTACTGATTAGGTCTATAAAAATTACTTTCCGATATCTTTATTAGATAAAACATTGTTTGTTCATGTCTTCAGTAAAAATTTAATAACTTTAAAAATATTTAACTGATTTTAATAAAATTTGAACCACACATAGAAAACATTTTTATAATAACAATTTAAAAAAATCAGATTGTTACAACAAATTTGAATACCTTTACTGATTAGGCCTATAAATATTACTATTTCAAATTCGACAAAATGGTGAACAATATTTTTTTTATTTTGTATTATTTGACATTTATTAAAATTTTGTATTGGGTTATGAATATAATAAAATATAAACAATTTTATTTTGAATCCAAATCTTTTTTATTATTTTAAATCATATATCAAAAGATATGTACGTTTTAAAAATGTATTGTAAAATTTTGTTTACAAAGTATATACGTTTTCGATACTAAAAATGTAATAATAATAACTTATTAATAAAGTAATTTATCGTATCTTGATGATGTTTTTACAGAATGTGTATAATTATATACTCTGTTAATACGACTGCAATCGATAATAAACAGCTGATTTCCCTTAGCAGTGGGCACCGATGACGTCAAGAGTAGATGCGCGTGAACCATACCGTAGTCTATATACCGTGGTATGAACGATTTCTGTTTACGTTCATAAATCAACTAAATACATGCATTTTAAATGCTTTAACAAGTTAGACTAAACAATGATAGTTTTTTGGGGTACTTAATGAAATATTCGTTCCAGAGACATTTACTTTTGTAAAATTGGTACAGGTGTCTTCTTTTTAGGTCTGCTAAATGTAGCCTCATCAAAGGCCGCCTTAAATAAACGTCTATGAATTACAAAATGTAAGAAAATATTCTACCTTAATATTTTCTTACATAAGGGAGCTTTAGGGATACCTAAAGAAATGGCTATGAATACCAGCCTTAATGTTTTACAAAACTATAAATACAAACTAGTTAACCGCCCGTGCTCCGCTACGGGAATAATTTCAGCAATGAAAGACATAATTAACATATACTGTTTATCTTTGTATTTTAATTAGGGGCTGTTTTATTTTTGTACATAAAATACAATTGATAGTTGGCCTGTATAAATATTGATGTTAATCAAACAGATATATTAGTTCAACCAAATGAAAGTTTCATATTAATACCAGTTTCATTCGATAAATATTGTACGAAATGTGCTGATAACCTAATAAGCTACTTATGAATAGCAGATGTTAATTGTATATTCATAAATTTGTTGTTTGTGATTTATCCTGTAATAAAAACAACAAAAATATCGAAAAAAGTATTATTTTATTTTTCATTTCGTAAAAAATTATAAAATTTCTTAGTAATTTTAACAATAATAAATGAATGCATAAATCTACCAGATTATTGGAAATATCAGTCTCTTAATTATATTTTTGTATTTTAAGATCAAAATAGATTAAACAAATTACGCTTCATTTCAATTTTACAAAAGTTCTTTGTATACTATATTTTTTGTATAGACATTTTGGTCATTCCTTAGGTGAATTGATGGTTAACTGCGGACTTGATGGTTAACCAAGTGAGCTAGGATAACTGCGCATCCACTCGTGAACCCTACCGTTAGTATTCTATATACCGTGGTTTTATCTTATTTTATTCAATTAGTTGCTATGGAAATGAATGTGAACACATTCAAGAAATAATTATTATGTTGGTTCAAAAGTCTTGGCCTAACCTTTAGTTATGTTTAATTTATTTTACCTACTTTAACGGCAATTTAATTTATGGTTTTGTGCACATCTTTGCATAGTACGTTTTGAATGACATAAGTTCCATTTTTCAATTGACGTTTTTTTGTTTTTCATAATGTTGCTTATTTATTTGTATTACAGCTGTTTAGACGTTATGGGTTTAACTCCCAAGTTGATCCTGTGAATTTGTTAAGTTCCGACTAAATTTACAAATATTGAAATAAAAATGTTTTCATCAATATTTACTCAGGCATATTGTAGTTTTTTATTTTAAAAAAATCAATTGGTTCTGTAGTTCCAGAGATTACCCCCTACATACAAACAAACAAATTTGACCTCTTTACAATATAGATGGTGTATGTTATTTTTACTTCAACAAATGGCTTTGGTCACAATTTTAGAAAAATACAGATTAATTTTTTCAAGTTTGAAATCAGCTGATAATGGATATATCATAGGAAACGGCTGACTATTGAACACTAACACATTATTCGATTATTTAGTTACTAAAAATGAAAAAGAACTACATACATACAGTAATTTAAAATACACAAAGTTCAAACTTATACACCAAAACATACAAATAATGTTCAAATACATTTATAAATAATACCTTGTGGTATAAAAGTTAACAAATATACTGTCCCTTGTTCAGAATCGTGTTTTTATGAACAGGAATTTCTTAATTAAAAATTGTATTACATACTGAAAGTGAGGTTATTAAAATAATAACAAATTTCTCACAGCTGAAAAATGTTAAACAGCTGACGATTAATTTATGATTACAACTAAATTGTATTCTTCAATAATAATTGTATTGACTCGATTTTTGAAGGGCTGTAGGTCGTAGCCCTTAGAAACAACGTAAATTCTAAGGAAATTCGGCAAACCTACGCATTATCCCCTTTAATTTGACACATAAATATTGAAGATTGGTTCAGTAGTCACTGAGAACTCAGACTTTCAACTGTGTATTAAATATATAGATAATGATTAAATCAGAGGTTATTTTAAATATTGTAGTAAACAGCTGATTATTGTACCAACATTGTACACATTTAATCAGCTGATTTATGTATTTTAAATGGACAAGGGACACAACAATAAATACTATTGAACTTCAGTGGACTAGGGTAGATGCTTCTCTCGCCAATCCCATTCCTATCTCCACACACATGGTTACAATTACTTTATAAAAATACTATATTATGATTATCATAAACTCAAAGTTTAGATATAAGCTAAGTAATATTATTAGCCTAAACCAAATTATTTCGTTTATAACATAGGCTAGAAGGAGTTATAGGTTAAAAGAACATATGTAACATAATACAATATAATATCATGCAACATACTAGAACATAATATTATCTTAGGCCTACTCTTCAACACAAACTTAACCTTAAAATAAGAAATACAAATACTTGTTTCTAGGTAGAAAATCAACTGGTGAAAATATTACTATTTTACAATTTCAGTTAAAACAGGAGTTATAATAAAAATTAAAAAGTCCCAGAATTACTTAGACTTACTCTTACAGAAAAGCAACCAACAAATAAGTAATAAAACCTGTGAAAAGTAGAAAATCTGCTGTTAATAGCCTAAATCTGTTCATTGAGAAATAGCCTAAATTTAAGTTTTCAGGTGTTCAAAAAAAACCTATTATATTTTTTTAACGGAAAATTTTTGCAGCTGTTTATGAACTAAAATTATTGTCTTTTAACATATTGTAATTATAGTCTTTTTATTAATATTCAGAGTGTCACCAAAACAAAAAATACAGGATCGGATTGTTACATTGAAATTTTGAATTCGGTTTAGTTTATTTGCAATCCAACATTTTGTTTTTTTTACAAAAACTCACTGTAACTCCAGAAATAGATAATATATTGAGATCAAATTTAGTATAAGAATTTACAAATGTTTGAAGTGGAATATCATGAAAACTGTTAACATAACAAAAAATAAAAATGTACAACAGATAAAACATTTTATTTTTTCACGCCAGACAAAATGGGTTTTTTGTCGTTCCTATAGGTCAAAAGATAACCGAATATTGACGAAAAACTTAAAACTTAATTTCTTGGTTATTGTCTAGAACATTTAAAACTGGCCTAAAACCAACAGATATTGGACAGAAAAACTAAAAGTTTAGTATAATAAACGATTGATATCGATAACAGCTGTTCCATTGGAAGTTTACTTATTAAATGGTGTCGTTAACGTAAAATTCGGCCGAATGCAATTTTTACATTTATTTACTTTTAATAAAGTATAATACTTTTTATTTTTCTACTTTATTATATATATTAGTGACCTGGATACTATAAAAATTTAATATTTACTTTTGTTTTATTTTCCGGTTTGTTTACTTCAGATAATTCAATATTAATTAAGAAAATACTTTTGTTTTGTATGTTGACTAATGTCAATAGCAACTTTCAAACTAGCCTACATAAAAAATATAAGACACTAATTTTCTTTCTATAAAAGTGTTTAGTCAATGAATGTGTGCGTGTTTTCCTTGAATCATATTTACTGTAAGAATCAAAAATTAGTTCTATTAAGTGTTTAAACTCTACCCTCATTCGGTTGTGTTTTAAATTTAAAAGTAAAAGAACGTGTTAATTTAAAATTGTTGCTTAAATTGTACAAAACATAAGGTTTTCAAATTCTTACCATGGTTTATAGTTATAGAATTGACTGCCTGACTCGTGAGTTTATGTGGAACAAAAGATTCAGCGAGGGACGAGAAAATGTCGAAGATGATGAACGATCTTGAACGATTTTTGCTAAGATGGTCCCTCACAACAAACCAAAATAATGTCGTAAGAATGTTATGTCGACATTCTGGAGCAACTTGAAGTAGATGCAAACTTTTTTCAAAAAGTAATCACTCGTGATGAAATCTGGATCTTCCTGTATTATCCTGAGATCAAATGACAGTAAATACACTGGAAAACTCAGCCACCACCAAGAATAAAAAAGCTCGCTAAAGCAAGTCAAAATGTAATGATTTTCAATACGTTTTCCGATATCAAGGGTGTAATTTTGAAAGAATGTCTTCCAGAAGGCACAGAAGTTAACCAGTATCATTATAAGGAAGTTTTAATAAAGCTGAGAAATATCAGGAAAACCGTAAAATAGTTCACCAGATCAATGCTTTTGTTCACACAGTAATTTATGTTTTGACCAAAATAAACATTACTATACTTGAAACATCCTACATATTCACCATATTTATCACCGTACAACTTCTATCTTTTCCCAAATGCTAAACCACTTCATGGTTTGAGTCAAGTTCATGCTGCAAAGAGAAAACAACAGAAGTGTTGTGACCTGGCAGAAATAGATTTTCTCCAATTCATTGATCAGTGGAAAAAAGACTGCTGCGATGTATTAGAGCAAATAAGAAGTATAGTGAAGGAGACAAGTATAACCATTGTAATAATAATTATAATTAAAGTTGAGTTATTTAATCAGTCTCTTTATTGAATAACTTACCTCGTATATTATCTCTTATTATTATTATTATAAGATATTATTACAGTTGTAAGACGGTAAAGACAAATTGTCAGAATGTAGCAAGAGCAAGCTGTACACTTAAGATAAGAAGATTAAGTCACTGGTTACACATTGCAGAGTGTATATGGCATAACTGTGTTATTACGTACAATTTACGAGGGTGTTGTGGTAAAAGCATCAAATTGTAGAGATTAAAACCTACAAGTGTCTTCAGCATCTTTGTTTTAGAAACGCATATAAACTGAATGCTCAATAGGGGCTTAACACATTTTATAAAATGATCGTGAAGCTATGAGGGCTCTGTTGTACCTTATAAACTTAGTGGAGGTCCATGCACGCTTCGTTCGTCAATCTTCTTCTTTCCTCCACACACATTTTTACACCTCATACGCAAAACAAAAATATGGTAAAGACAAAGATAAATATAATACAAAACAATAAAAAATTCCAAACAATATACTATGACTATAATGCCATATACCGAAGATGAAGTTGCTAAACCTATTATCGTAAAATGGTGTGAATAGGGACGCTGAGGTGAATAGGGACAAAAAGTGTGAAAAATATTTATATTTTTTCCCCAATGAATATATTTTGTTATATACTTTTAAACTCGGTGACACAATTAAGGTTATATTCTACTCTAGAAAACTATGACTGAGATAAACTCTCAGAACTTTTTATACTCTATGTTAGCAGCCCTTGAGTTAAGGTATTAAAAAAAGAGAAGTTTACTGTCCCTACAGACCCCATAACACCTATGTACATTTAAATGGCTGTCCCTATTGACCCCGACATTGGGGGAAATAGGGACAGCGTTAAAAAATCAATAAAAAATTAAGACGTAACTGGAGAAGAAAAATAACGGTATGTATATGTGCCTAAGAACAAGGAAAAACTTTTAAGTATGAAAATTGGGTGTTATATAGTTTGGAAGCTAAATTATAGCAAAATAATACTCAAAATTGTCACTATTGACCCCGTTTTACTCGGTATGTCAATTTTTACTGTTAAGGTATGGTAAAATTAGTTAGCCTAGCTGATTTTCCTTGTACTTCAAAGGCCTTGTATGTCAATTGTGATTATAATGCTACCGAAAAAAGTTTTAAGCTCCAAATATTAACACCTCCAACAACTAAAACCTGTTTTACCTGAAGATACCCGTCACTTCAAATAAGACAAATATTTCATACTAATGCTGTAAATAATTGTGTTATAAATAATATCTTAATAAACCTTAAACGTTAACGATTTTATTTGTTTGAATTCATTCACTTGAATTCGGGTTTTCAATGCTGGAATAGTTAGAATTTTAGATAAAAATATAATTATTTTACAAACAATGTCAACTTTAGACTTTCCGAAAGTCTTTTAACAATTTTAGAACTGTGTTAGAAATACGCCCTTAAAAAGGATGTTTCACTAGACTATTTAGACAAATAATTCAACAATGCAGCTGAACCGCTGACTTGAGTTGAGCGAATTTCGAAAGTTAAGTTTATTCGTTTTAGAGTTTTCAACCATCTATTTGGGAAATTGATGTACTCATGAAGGCACCTGAATAAATGCCTGTGTATGAAATATATTAGTAGAATTTGTTTGCACCTTAGCCCCTAGCTTCGACTCACGCACTCCTTCGTTCCACTCGCAGCGGAAAAACTCGCTTTGCATATTTGCCCCACGACCTTGCGGCCTCGGGTAATTAGTTCAATCAAATTAGCTCTGAAATTGATTGGTTTCAGAAAAAAATTTAAACAGCTCTGAATCTAGGTGGAAATTATCTAAACCGGCTCAAGACCAATCCCTCTACAATTATTACATTATTAGGGGTGAGCGACATTAAGGATTGAAATGGTAGGGGTGAAAAAGATAAATTTTTTTAACTGATCCCCAAAAAAAATATTTATTGGTACTAAACTATAGAATATGAAAAAATAAGAAACTTTTATATATAACATATTTTGACATAACCTCAAAATCTCGAGTTAAATACATACATAAATGTTTTTTGAAATTATGTTATTTCTCGGTCAAAAAGACTCTAATTTTAAATCTATTCGGGGGAAAGTGTAACTTTTAATATTCCAAAAAAGCTTATTTTAAAATATTAAAGATTATTAAAGAAAATAATGATTTTTTGAAAAAATGAAGTCAAATTAAAAACAATCATACAAGCAGTGTTTTTGTCGGAAGAAGTTGAATTTAGGCACATTCTCTTTATCTGTCTGTCAAATTTATGAAAAAAATTTAAACATATTTTTTTTCCTGTTCTAAAATATCGAAAATAGGCAAAACTAATTGTTAGATTTGTCTAAAACTAAAAATCTACTTATATAAAGCTAGACGGTAACACTGATTCATTGACATTAATTATTAGGCACTTCCCGTAATCGGACCCCCCTCAACCTTATACTTGAATAAAGCTCTCGACGAGAAACGTTTGGGAAAATTGTTAACATTTTTTAATTTTGCAAGCACCTTTTGGGCGGGAAAGATTTTTTAGATTTTTTTAATTTTTTAATTTTTTTACTTTGAGCGCGTTTTGTAAGAAAACGGTAAGAGATAGCAAAAAATGTTAAATACAAAAGTTGTAGAAAATTTAATTTCAGACTAACGACTTTTCATTATATACACATCCTGTATTATACACATCCTCACGGACACACAGCACACAGACAGACATCACCCCAAAACCACTTTTTTGGGTTCAGGGAGCACCAAAACAAATTATTCCACTAAACAATGTTTTGGGGTTCATGGAGCACCAAAACAGATAATTCCACTAAAAATTCAAATTCGAAAATTTATACAGAAACAATACTTTCTCCATATAGCCTACTAAGTATAGGGGTTAGAAAGTAATAAGTAGGTTGTTGGGGTTAAATGTAGGCTAATATATTTTATAAAATGAAAATGTGAATAAATGTAGTACGGTACCACAAATTTATCTGAGTTTTTATGTGTATTACTTGAAAAACTTGGAAAAACAAAATTCTTTCATAGTGCACCTCTATGGCCTATGACCAATATGTGTACCAAATTCCATGTTCCTAGGCCATATCGTTTTTGAGATATAAAACAAACAATATTTATGGTTTTATGGGTTGTTTAAACCCTTAAACGCAAGCTATTTTAAAATCCTTTCTTAGTGCGCCTCTAGCACCTATGGGAAATATGTGTACCAAATTCCATGATCCTAGGCCATATGGTTTTTGAGATATAAAACAACCAATATTTATGGTTTTAGAAGTTGTTTCAACCCTTAAACGCGAAATATTTCAAATTTATTTCCTAGTTCGCCTCTAGCACCTTGCTAGTTACACCCTCCCCAAGCCCTGTCTAATATAATATACCCATTTCCCTCTGTCTTCAGTTAGTTTGCCTCACTCACGGAGCTAAATTTTCAAAACAAACACAAATTAATACATAACAATAATAATTTTATTTTACTTAGTGTATGCCTTATCTAACCTATATAACGTAAATAAATTCAATGCGCAAATAACAAAATGAACGAGAGCTGAATTCTTTTAATTAACAAGTATAGAAACTATTTGCAAAATTAATTAAAGTTATTTCGACAAAAAAAGTATATATTATAAGTTTATTGATCGTTCAATAGGTATAGTTAATTAATGTTCATTTATTAGGCAAAACACAAGCAAACTCAATCTTGGTGGGTCAGTGCCCTCATTTAGCAAGTTTAAATCCACGTGAATGAAATGTTATAGTACATATTTTAAAGAACAAAGAGGTGAATTAAATAGTAAACTAGTTATTATAAGTGTTAAAAAATGGTATGATGTAATTGTAGGTGAGTATAATCATGGAATATAGGAACACAGTTAGTTCACAGTTCTTATCACAATTTAAAATTATTCAATATGAAATAATGTTCGATGAACTCTTGTTTATCAATGATAGTTTATGTAGTTTTAAAACTACTATGTAAAACACAAAATTAATCTATGAATAAGTGGAATGATCTCACCAATGGTATCTAATCTTTTTTATAGTCTTGGCTTGGGTTTCCGCAACATTAGATCGTATCTTTATTTTATTAATTCTTCTTCTAGTCATGCTGGCTTGCTTAGAGGATTAGTTCGTTATTAAAATGGACTAATTTGTTAAGTTGTTGCTGCACTAACCAATTGGCATCTGCTCCCTTGGCAGTTTTTTACAAGAATGCCAATTTATTTCACTATTGGTACACTCCGGAACTTTACACAATTGCCGACTGGATATAAACTTCGGGGTGGTTGTGTTTGTAAGTGTTATTGTATATTAAATTAAGTTACATAGTATATTAATTATGTTTTCAAATTTTTCTTGAAACCGGCGATTTGTTCTGGTTATCAAGCAATACAAAATTATTACAATCATACATAGAGTATTTTTTGTCCCTCGATATGCTCACGTTTTTATATTGCATTTTAGTTCCACTGTTCATTCAAAGTTAGTTTTTAAAAAAAAAACTAGTTTGGCGGTACAAGTTGGTCAAAATTGTCCGATTTACATCAAATTTAGTATAAAAATAATCGAAATTTAAATACAAAACGTAATATGATAATGGTTTTTAATAATTTTAGTCAATAATTTAACTGACTTTTTGGTATTAGGTACCTAGTACTTGTTCTCATTGAGTGCAGCAAAGCGTCACTAATTAGGGTCGGGTGGGCGGAAGACCCTAACTTTTTCTTGGTTCAGAGTTAGGTTGTCCGCAACTATAGATACTCTGTTACAACCTAAATAACTAAGTGTGTCCACATACTAAAATGTGACAGTGAAGTAAAATTGTTATAAACGATTAAACAATGTAATATAAAACAGTCATGAGTAATTTGAAAAGCGCTTATAATCCTGTACATTTATGTTTGTTTGCATTGTATTTATAAAAACAAATTTTAACAATATTTCAAACTGATCATTGTCGGCAGAAACAACCGACTCTTCACAACTGTTTGCGAATACCAGTAATCTAAATTTGTATGAAATGTTGCGTCATTATTTATGTTTGATGCTCCACTAATTACAAAATAATGAAGATATTTATTTTACATTTAATTCATACTTTAAGCTCAATTCGTATTTACTTATAACTTTTGATTGTTTACTTCACTTTTTGAATAATCTTATTACTATATAACTTGTTTTCTTAACTCACCATTATTATATTATAACAACTGTTATCGGACAACTTTTCTTAGGATAAGTCTCACTTGTACTCATTAAACTTATGTTGGTAAATGAATAAACGCCGATATTCTTTAAACCAAAAGAGGTATTGATATGATGATCCTCTTATGACGATCGAGAGTGTTTCTTGATCCAATATGTTTTATTTGTCCAAAATCGGAAGCATGCGTTGATTCCCCTGTTGCATATATTTGAATACAACAATTGTTCCTGTGTTTTGTACACAAAATTTAACTTGAATTTTGCAAACAGATGCATAACATTGAATCAAAATATGTATTCTTGTATGTATCTTGTTGATTTGATCACGTTTAGTAAGTGGGCAGCGCTTATGGCATCACTATGTAGAGATGTTTGCCTGTCAAGAAGGCCGATGGCAAGCTAGGTAAAGTTAGAAATAGTTTTGAACTTAATTTAAACGCCAAATATTAAACAGCCGACGTTGCAAGTTATATCTGGAGTGTTTGGAAAATGTAGATAATTCACCACGCAGCTGAGTTAAACGAATTTCCAAAGTTAAGTTTATATTTTTTCCACTAACTACTTGGGAAATGATCTACTCACGAAAGCGCTGAATAGCTTCCTCTGTGTACGAAATCTATTAGTAGAATTTGTTTTCACCAAAATCTCCAGCTTCGGCTAACGTGTTCCTTCGTTTCACTCACAGCGGAAAAACTCAGAATTTGAACTCCGAACCTTGTGGCCTTGAGTTATAGACTGTTTCGCTTAGCTCGCAGCGTACAATCTCGGCAGTCGGCCTCAGATCAGAAGTTGCCCCATAGGTAAATAACCCACGTGTACCGAGTACTTTTATGGTAGTACTTCCGGTCAAAAAACGTGCTTCCGGTTGTTGGGTTTTTTTCTAACAAACTTTTCCGAGCGACGACAACAACCAAGGTGTGTACCAAATTTGGAACAAATCTGACTTAAAGTGCGGCCGTTATAGTATGAACACATATGTATCAACGGGAAAGACCGTGTAATTCTTGTGAATTCCGGATTTTGTAAAAATCTTGTAAAATTCGATTTTTCTAAGTCAGCAGGGGCATCTGAAGCTATGTAGGAAGGCGTACAGTACGATTTTTTTAACCGTGCCCTCGGCCAAATTGTACTAACCTAAATTATAACGTTAGAAATCGCTCTTGTCTACTCTAGTTTTCTCCACGAAAACTGAGCCGAGCGGCGTGAAACAGCGAAAACCGAGCTTCAATAACACTGTCATTTAATACACTTAGCAGCGATGTAAAATAATGAAACTTTCACGGATACACAGATAAGAACCATACGATTCGTATGATGTAAAAGAAAATCCATTACAAAACCTATTACATATTTTTAAAATCAATATTACAACAATGTACTTTAATAATGACATGAAATTTTCACACCGCTGGAAAGTTTTTTGTTTGTTGGTCAGAGACAAAGTGTTCGCGAGAAAGTTTTAGATAAAGGTTCAAATTAAATATTTTATTTGAAACTCGTTTGACTTACGGTTTGCTCGGTACGGATGTCTGGAGTTAGATTCCGGAGAAAACTTCCTGCCTGGGGGGAAGTAATCCTACTTGGTGTCTGGCATTTACCTTAACCACACCACAGTATTATTATTCGAATACTCAAACAAGAGGCAAGTAGTCTATGACTCATTCAAGTTGTTTTTATTTCAATAATTTTATTCAAATAATTATTCAATCATTTTTGTTTATTCGAAGTTTGTGGAACTGCCTTTACAATCCCTCCCCGCTATACCGCTAGCCCACCGAGTGCTAGCCGAGCCGAGGGCACCGTTAAAAAAATCGTACTGTACAAAGTTAGGGCTAGCGTGGCGTTATCAGAGAAAGATGGTTGTTGAACTCTGGCTTGTCTGGAAATGTATAAGAACTTAGGCTCGATCTATATTATTTTTTTATTGAATACCAGAATTCAGGAAATTATGAATTTAGGTTTTTCTTGGGAAAACGAGTTTGTGTTAACCATTTAATTCCTAAATCATAATAGTAAATGATGCTTTCGCAATTAAAGTTTAAAATTAAGGGACAATTTAAAATTTGCTCTAAATCCAAAAGAAAAGGTATTTTTGGATTCTACCAAAAATAAATGTTATAGAATGTATTAACGAATTTTGAGTATTTTAGAAAATGGCTAAAATAGCGGAGTTCAGACGTCAAAAGTAAAGAAAAAAGTTTGATAAATTTAAAGTAAAACCTGTAATAGAGTAAAGTTTTAAAGTAAAATCAAGTAAAAAGTTTAAATATTATTTAAAACAAAGGGTTTGAGATTTCCCATATTAGATTAAGTTAAAGTTAGTGTATTGATAACTAGAAATGTAAAATACATCCAGTATATGAAATAAATTTCGGTAAATTAATTAACTAAGAAAAAACCGTAGAAATTACAAGTCCCATATCTCAAACAAAAACGCGACAAACTACATGAAACGGCGGCTTTATAGTGCCTTAATACCAAGAGAGCTACAAAGTGTGAAAAGAAAATTTTCAAAAAATAATGCTAAATAGCTAATTATTACTAGTTGCTTTTTTTCTCTTGGATTGTTACGAGATTAGTAGCGTACTACGTACTGGTTTCACTTAGCAATGTTCTATATGTGGATTACAATCGTTAAAAGTATGTTACGTTTTACAAGTAAAGTTTCAAAGAAGTTTATGGAAGTCGAGACAGCCGAGAAACCTACATGTTAAATGAAGTAGCAAATTGACTTCACTCTGGATTTCCGGCTATCATAGGAGATGTATGCTGACTTGAGAATCTAACTAAGAGGGAACCGAACGAACGAACCTAGGACTTCAGGTGACCATCTTTATTCACCAATACAAACTTTAAACCATCAGGAAGACAGCTTTAACGTATCAGCACGACAATAGGGAATCAGCACGCAGTTTCAACTGTAACCGACTTCGGAAACGAGACAGCTAGCTTCTAGAACAGCTCAACGCTACTACTGAACCTGCAGTCACACTTTACATCATCAACACCGTCATGTTGGCGAAGACGAAGGTCTGTGTAAATCAATCTCACGTTATTCCCAGAATTTTAATTTGCCAGATTAAAATCTTTTAAATTTATAAAAATGTACTGGGTTAGAGAGGATAGTGAATTAATTGATCTCTTGTTTTGTTATATAAATTCATAAATAAAATGAAATAAACTAACGGTAAATACATAAGATATTAAATAATAATGAAGTAATAATTAAACAATAAAATAAAGCTAAAATAAAATAAATTAATAAAAAAAAGTTTTAAGTAAAATTAGAAATGATTCCACTTGCTTAATTAAGTTAAAGATATAAAATGAAATTAAGTTGGTATAATTTGTATTTTTGGGAAGTTCTAGAGAGAAGAAAAGTTTTTTGTTTTGATAAATTTTTGAATTTTAAATATATTCTTGATTTTTAATTTCAGTACAAAAGATTTGAACTTACCCAGTGTTTGAATATCCAGTCACAATATTTCCTATTATCACAATGTTTAATTATAATATCCGAAGCACAAATAAATTAAGTTACAAGGTTAGTTCCAGTGTACTAGCAGCTCAGAGGTTTATAAAAAGAAAAAGAAAATTCTTGTGTTCTAAGCTGAAAATACAAAAAAGTAAATTAAATTTTGATTACTGAAGTGTAATTTTGAAAGTTTTTTAGTCAGGATATTTAGACAACTAAATATTCGACAACTAGTTACATCACCTAGGCCAGACAAAATAAGATAGACTGATACTTCCAGTAGATGATTTCAAACTTTCATTGCGTAAGCATCATTTACTATTTTTATGAGTAAGACTTTATGCCTTGTTTTATGAAGAGAAGTCGAAGAAAGTTAAAGCTAAGTTAAGTTCTAACCTCGTCCCATAAAATGCAACCATCGATAATTTCCCTTTTCAAACCTCCAACTTCCTTTCACTCTCCCTCTCTTTGTGAATACAATTTGTATGTTGTGAAGTGCTAGTAAGTTCTATTTTAATTTGTTTAATGTGTGGCATTATTCTTCATTCGGATAACTTGTATTTAAATTTATCTTGTGAGGACGATCATTGAAATGTACATCAGGGTAGATCAATAAAAATAACTTTCCAGCATTAAGTTGTTCAGTTATTGTTTTTGGCCCTTGTTTTTGTAGTTCGGGGTCATTATTTTTTGTGATTTTGTAGCCACGGTGCTCTTCAATTTTGTATTGCATTTTAGGTTAGTTTGTCTTTGTTTCTTTCTCTCTCACTCTCTCTAAATTGTATGATAAATAAATAAGAGCGTGACGTTGTTTATAAGTAGTTTATTATTTTACATCAATAAATATAATTAAATTCATATTTTTATGTTATTAAATTATTTATATTTCTAGTTTTTCTGTAAGGGTTTTTTTAAATAATTTATTTAGGCTAGAATTTGTCTTTATCTTTAATTTCTAGGTTTTAAGAGCGTTTTTCTTTGCTTTAATTATTTTTTTAATAGTTAAATTATTTTTTGTTTTGTTTTAGGGTTAAGTTTAGTGTATATCTAAAAAAATGTGTACAACATGTATGTGTTTGGGTTAAGTGGAAGAAAATACCTTATGGTTCTAACTTTGCAATAAATAAAGGCTTTAAATCAATCTATCTTTTCATTGAATGCAATTTGTATGATATAAAGTGCCTTTATCAAGTAAAGTTGTATTTCAAGTTTTTTAAAAGCTTGGCACTGTTCCTCATTCGAATGCCTAGTACCTGTTTTGTATATTACGTTATTCGTTATTTATTTTTCTTTCACTCTCACACACATGGATTAATGTTCAACGTTTTAAACATAAATTCACACACTAAAACTAATTAAACCTTCAAATCTTTAAGCTACTACGTAGACGTCTGAAGGACATTTTATGTAATAATAAATAAAAGCATAAACAGTGATTTCCAATAAACTTGTAACCCTTGGCTGTTGTGGCATAAAGTTACAGTTATCGCTCTATCGACAAGATACAGTAGTTAATGGTTTTATGACGTCATTACAACGTGTTTATGGCACTTTCTGTGTCTTGGTATTGTTTTTAAGATGGTGCGATAAAACAAGTAATTTGCTGTCTTTGATGGCCGACATGATTTAGAGATAAAAAAATACAAAACCTCTTGGTGGAATTAATCCTAAGCTAACCATAATCGGACTGATATATTTAATAGACATTTTATTAAGGTAACTATCTACACTGCAAATTGCTTGCCCTTCCCTAGTTATCCA
>JAGFPH010006014.1:32772-50474 GCA_018207615.1 Philaenus spumarius | reverse complement strand
TATGTATGTGTAATGTAAGAAACAAATGTACTACATTTCAGCTCTCTATCTCCATAGGAAGCATACCATTTTGTTATTATAGGGGATGTTAAACCAATTATACCTATACTTAATAGTCGCAAGTAACAAAAATGATTATGGTTTAATTTGTCTATGTATGTGTAATGTAAGAAACAAATGTACTACATTTCAGCTCTCTCTAGCTCCATAGGAAGCATACCACTTTATTATTATAGGGGAAGTTAAACCAATTATACCTATACCCAATAGTCACAAAAAACAAAAATGAATGCTGAGTAATTTGTCTATGTATGTGTAATGTAAGAAACAAATGCACTACATTTCAGCTCTCTAGCTCCATAGGAAGCATACCACTTTATTATTATATTTGAAGTTAAACCAATTATACCTATACCCAATAGTCGCAATTAACCAAAATGATTGCGGTGTAATTTGTCTATGTATATGTAATTTAAGAAATAAATGTATTACATTTCATCTCTCTAGCTTCAAGGATTATCATAGGATTATATAGGTCTGATATTTGATGGGTAATTTCCTCTTTTTACCCTTTAGGCGCAAGTAATTGAACTGCTAGTGCATCATTCCTCCTATTTATCACATAAAAACGAAAGAGTCTGTGTCTTGTAGTCGTCTGGATGAATATGATGAATGAGGTGATGAGTCTGGGTCTGCGGTGTCCCGGCGATGGTGCGTCTCCCTTTTCGGTTGGGTCATTGGTCCTCTTGCGGACGTATAGGATGGGTTGTGGGTTAGAAGGTTCTTCAAATAAGGTGGCGAACGACTGTTTCACTTCAAAACATTTATTAAAGTAATACAAGCTATTCCTCTGCTGGCCCGGACTTATAACTAAACTAAATGAGAAGAAAAACACAAGCGAGTCTACATTGTGCGGACTGAAATCTCCTTGAATATTTAGGCTGGGGCCAAACTATACGATTTTATTTTCGCATACGATTTTCTCGTACGTGAATTGCATGACTGGAAGCGGCCACACTATGCGAGGAAATCGCTTTCTGTTTTCACAGTCTAGCTTTAAACATTGTGTGGTAACCATATGTCCAAGTCGAAGCTACACGTTGTCTGAGCCCTAGAAGCTTGTGGAGAATTATCAAGGCCAATTAATCGTAAATATTGGGTTCATCCTTTTATAAGCAATCTCACAGAAAGGAAGAATGTCCAATTTTTTTACAAAAACAAAAGAAAATACGAAAGTGAGTTTTTCGGTTACTACCGAATGTCAGTGAAATCATTTGATGAACTTCTTGAATATGTAAGACCGTAGGCCTATATTTAAATAAACGCAATACTCGCTTTAGAAATCTATGGCATGTAGTCACTGATTTTATGGATAGTTTTTCCAATGACAAATACACTTACTTTTGTAATTTGTGTTTGTTCAGAGTCTTTCTTTTCACTTCAAATATCTTTAACTAACCTAGACCTTTGCTAAGTACGGCTTATTGTGAAATATTGGTTATTACAAACTCAATAAACATCGATCTCATGTTCAATGTATTTTATTCCAATTAAACCGTTGGCAGGTCCAAAAAAAATAATCTAAGAGAAAAAATCTATTTTATTAACCACAACTTTGCCACAGAAGAAACGTGCCTGACCAAAAACTTTTAGCCACTGTTACTTCTTCATGTCACGATTTTAACTTTTTTCACAATAAAAAATAAACTAATTGGATGAGTAAGATTCGAGACACCGTGCAGTACGGTACCTAATGATTCATGAATCAAATTTTAATTCGTTTGTGCGTGTAAATGTTTTGTGTATATGTGTGTTCATGTGTAATTATGTGTAGGCCTAAGTGTTTATAATTGAAAACCAGACTAGAACTTGGAAATGGCTGAGTAGCCGAAACGGCCGTTGTTTGAACGACGAAAATCAAAATACTGACGACGGTAAGTCTTATGTTTGAATTATATATTTAGATTTTGTTTTACTCCTTTATATAAAATAAAGATTCAAAATATATACATCCGTCATTAGAAAGGAACTTTAAAAACAGAATAAACGCGTATATTATGATGCATATATATATTTACCATTTGATATTAAAATATTTCAATATGGAGACAGGTAAATTACGATACGTCCAAAAGCTTAATATTTCAAACCAGAAGGCTCCGCCACCTGCTCGCTTCGCTTACTGATATCAGCGGTGAAGCAAATGCAAACAGATTATTGTATACTCTGATATTTTCACATTAGTGACGATTAATTAGGACAGAGACTCTAGGATTGGGGTAGGGAGTCAGGACCTTGGATCCTGATGCATCGCAGTAAGGCCTGCGGGTTTTTTTTTGTGAATGAAAGAATATTTTTATATTATAGAGAGAAAGCTTAGATCTAGTCTTTTAATTTTCATTTAGACCTGGGTGTTTAACAAACATTGTGGAACTGCGCAGCACCCCCTATAGGCTAAGTGGAAATGCGCAAAACCCTCTATAGGGTCGATGTAACTGTTTCTCATTCACATCTAGAAATGGTAGGTTTCAGTTTTTTACAAACCGTACGATTGGGTGAAATCCATTGATTGACTTATTAAACGTATTAGTTGTGTTCAAGTTTTATTCTAACAAATTATTTTCTTACTAGTCAAGCTCAATATTAAACATACGTAGTGCACTTCTCCGACAATATTTAACGAGCTTCTTTCTGTTCCTGATCTCTCCCCGCCATTAATTCCCGCCATAAAGCACGCCCGGGAAGCACTTAACGGGCCTCTCTACGGATTGCCAAAATGAGAAACTCAAAAGCATAAAACACCGCTGAGAGTTTAATACGTCAAGTGGTCTTTACGACGTCTTTTTGATCCCTTAGTTGATCACGTGATCCCGCCCCGAATACGGACTTCCTTAAGATAATGAAAATTGTGTACAATCTGTGTTATATCTACAGATTGAATATTTTGTAAAACTTCTCGATTCTCCCTATTGACTATAAGTTCATGACATAACTGTATATCATTCAGACATGTGTTGTTATGTTTTTACTATAACTACACATATACAGTATTAACACCGTGTATGTCTGTTTCATTTTACGGCATCAACTGAAAACGGCTGATCGTATAAATCTAGGGTTTGAGCCATTAGAAGCCACATTTCTTCAAGAAGGTTTTGGAGAAATCCACTTTTGAAAAACTCTATTCAATTTCGCCCTTTCTGGGCACGTTTCTGCTTATAACTTTAGACTGGTAAAACTGACAATTAATTTAAGTATTTTATTCAGCTTGCCGAGTTCTTTCAAATAGTCACTGAACCGATCCAATACATTGCATAGTTTATGAGTTAGTACCTGGGCGACGGAGCATTGCTCGGGTTAAAAAAATATTTTAGGAAAATGTATGTAAACACAAATCGCATACTGAAATATTTTTCGATCTTACGTACATATAAACCGTTTATTTAAATAAAAAAACAGGCAGTCGTGGGACTGTCGGCAGGCAGAAGTGAAAACATTTTACCTTCATATAGTTAACTTTATTTTCGAGTAATTAAGAAGTATTTTTAATCAATGTATTAATGTTGTCTTTAATAATTGCGGGGATGCGACGGAGCCTTAAATAAATGTGGAGATAAGATAGAGCCTTAATTATTTGCGGAGAAGCGACGGAGACAGCTAAAAAAAGTTTCACTTACCTGAACTAAGTCTTTTACGACATCTATGCAATTTTTTACTTATTTACATGAACGATACCGGGCACGATAGTTGTAAAAAGTTTTCCTTATTTACCTGACCGAAGCCGGACACGAAAGCTATAAAAATGGTTTTTCCAAAAATGGGGGCTATTTTTTAAAAATTTTCTAATCCGTTTTTCGTGCATCTGTACAGGCCTACTTGGCATGTCTGGTGCAAATTTGTTTGAAATCGATCGAATAGTTTTCGCTCTAGCTTTGTATACATACAGACATACATACAGACACATACATACAGACAGACATACACACATACATACAGACATACATACAGACATACATACAGACATACAGATAGACATTTTGTAAAAAACACTTTTTTGGACTCAGGGGGTCCCAAAACGGATATTTCCACGAAAATCTCAACATCGATTTTTTTGCGATCACTATACTTTCTCTATACTATAGTGTAGTGAGGAAGTAAAATGTTTATCTCCAACTCGATCTAAGGGGTCGAAAATACAAATAAGTTTGTTTTTTAATAGTTTTTATTTACATATTTAAAGGTACGGAACGGGCGTAACTTTTTGATCGTTTGTCGGAAATAAGTAGCGTACGGAAGCCGGAAGTCTACAATCTTTACTGAAAGTATTTTTCAGCCCATTTTTCACGTGAATAAAGTCACTGGTACACTAGTTATTTATATAGACATACAGACCACAACATTTAAGCTATTAATATCCTTCGTGTTTGAAGTGTGAGAAGGAATTATTTAAGAATAATAACACTAACACAAATTCTCACACATACTTTTAATATTGAATCAAACACGTTTCAACGACACAGTCGTCATCCTCAGTGATTTATGGCCTACAACAGACAAATTGTAACTGAACATTATAACTGAGTTATAATCTTTAAAGGCTTTTACAAGAAATCAATATTTTGTGAAATCTAAACTTAGTTAAAGAAGAAAAAACATTTAGTCTTCTGACTACAATTTTGTGCTGAATTACCCAGTATAAAACTCCTTCTAAAAAGCTCAGGCCACTTAGAAAACAATACTTCACACTGTAAAGTTATCGTCCATTTTAAGCTCACAATTAAACGTTCAGAAACACACTGTAAACAGTGGTTTAGACATATATCAAATTAAATACATCTTATATATTTGTATACTTGTGTTCGCACTCTTAACAGCCGCATTTTACGCCTGATTTGGTTTAAACGTGATACATATTTATATTAGTTTTCTAAGTCACTCGGACAATTTAGTTAGCCAAAAAATCCGACAACCGGAAACACTTTCTTTTTTCTTTTTTTTTTTTTGACTTTAGTAAAGATTTGTTTGTACTGAAATAAAAAACGTTGAGGATTTTTTCAGGAGATTATTTTGCAAATTTTTGTTTTTTATCTTATAGCCCGTCTGGTTCTGCCAAACTCAATCGAAACGTAAAATACCATAAAATTAAATCCACGTGGGGATGGCTGGTACGCAAACTAATAAACGAAGCACTGCGTGAGCCGTAGCTGGAGGCTGAGGTGCAAACAAATTCTACTAATATATTTCGTACATGTAGGCAGCTTTTCAGCGCCTTTGTGAGTAGACTAATTTCAAAAATAGTTGGTTGAAACCATAAAATATAATACAAATTGAAATTTAGAAATTCTTTCAAATCACATCAGCTGTTTAGTTGCCAATTATGAAAGTTTGAAGAATATTTTAAGAAAAAAAGAGGGTAGTAAAGTTGGCTTATTTATTGCTTTTCGATGACACAATGGTTGGTCTTAAGTTGCAAATTTTGCAACTATTTCCAAAATAACAGTTTTTGAAAGAATGTATCTTTAAGTGTAACTTCACGGACTTAATCACACCATTAGAAGTTGCATCTGAATTGGATAAGTCGATTTTTAAATGAATAGCAACAAAAAAGTTACAAACTTTTAATTTTTATAATGTGTTATATTATAATCAGTAGATGGATAAAAAAGTAGAATTTTAGCAGAGTTTTGAACATTTTAGTTATAAGAACACACGACTAAGGCATGTTATTTTTAAAAAGTATAGCTGTCCTTTTTTTCACCTTTTTTACTATATTTTTTAATTGAAATATAAAAATTACGACGATATACGGATATCATAATAAATCAAATATGGCGACAAGGAAGTAATATTGAGCAAGGCTGAAGAGTCGGCTCCGTTACTTCCTTACCATCGTCCTTGCTACATTGTAAATTGTTCAATTGACCAGAAAGTTTCTAGTTCTTTTTTTAAACTAGTTCACCAGTTCAGAGCAGTGCTTAAGATAGTGAACTAGTTAAGTTATAGCATTGAAGAAAACACTATTGTTTCTTCAATGGTTATAGGTTCCACAGACGGGGAAGAAAACTGAGGTAAGTCATTTGAGTTTATACTGAAAGCCAAAGACTATTTTTCGTATTTATATGTAACAATGATTTAAATTTTAAAATTGTACATGAGAGTTGTGTTACTATGCCACTAAGAAAGATAAAAAAGATAGTATTTTTGGTTCAATTTAATGCGCATTCGTACCAGAAGCTACTGTTCCTTCTAAAAACATCAACATGAAATAAGATTAGTTTGAACAAAGTAATTGTTTCTTCGTGCTTATATATTTCATAATTTCGTGCGTTAATCACTGTTAGTAGGTATGCACGCTTTCATTCATGGTAGCTGGGGCTACCATTTAATCAAGAGCCGATGTTTTTAGAAAGATGAGAAGGATTTTACACTTACATCTGTATGCACCAACCTTTCATGTGGCGGTGGCATAAAGGTGGATTCACACTGAAAGATATGGTTATGTTTCTCCAATTCTTTGTTGAACAAAAATTTCATCTTAACTCCATCTTCTATCTCTTCTATCTGAAAGTGGTTGCGCAGCGTAAAAGCCAGGCATTAAACAGTGTTCAGGTTTGATTTAGTTTGTTACCCGATCGGTTTATTTTAATAATTTATTAACTAGAGAGCTCAGCCCTTTGCTCAAACCGTTCAACAACCCCGAGATGAAGCAATTGCAAACAGATTATCGGATACTCAGATTTTTTGCGAAAATTATGATTGAGAAAGAGGCACTCGAAGGATAGAGGGAGTTGTGGTGGCTTAGATCGTGACGCATGCTCAGTTAGTTGGGCCAGAGCTTGTTCGGGAATTTTTGAGTCTTTATAATTGAATAAGTTTAAAACCATTACCCGTATTCATTGCCCGTGACAGGAGATAACAGAGATCAAATTGGAAGAACAATGGGTACGGAAGGGAATAACAGGAGATATATTAGATGAGTTAATAACAAGTCAAGGAAAAGTAAAATTTTCTGTTCTTTTAATTCATATTGCCGTTAAATGGTAAGCCGTTTGTTCTGTTAGTAATATTTGCTTTGTTTTGGTGAAAGTACAAATTTCAAATTAAACTAAGAATACAAATTTTTATAAATAAAATGTAAATATTTTAGGAAAATTATTTTCATATGAAAATAAAATAAATAAACTAGTGACAATCAGTGATAAGAAACATAATGCTTGCTATCTATATATTAATTTGAAATGATTTTTTGTAATCCGATTGAGATCTCGAGTTTTACTGGACCGATATACACGCAATTGGTACCAAATTAAAGGTAATTGTCTGCATATTTGCCCATTTTGCTTGGATTTCAGTTATTACCCTACTAAACTTTCTAAAAACGGAAATTAAAATCTCTTATGGCAATTTAACATGGGGTAAAATTTTAAGCCTATTCCGAGTGATATCTGGAGTTCTATTGGGCCGATTGACATGCGGTTTGTGCTAGATGAAAGGTAATTAACTCTATATTTGCCCATTTGCCTTAAAATTGTACTATTCCTTCATTTAATATTGAAAAATGGAATTTAAAAAAAATTCTATTCATTAAAATTTTTTTACTGATCAACTGAATATAATAACAAAGAACAGCTGATTATAACAGTACATGTTTTATTATCATCTGGAGTTCTATTGGACAGATATAATAGAACAGCTCATCTGATTATAACAGCACATGTTTTATTATCATAACATGGTTTGTTTATGTTATAATTTACTTTATTGAACTAGGTTATGTTTAATTTTGCTGTTGCTTAATGTACTTTATTAAAGTAGGTTATGTTTAATTTCGATGTTGCTTAGTTATTTTTTTCTGCTTATAGTTCAATAGTTACGTATAATTGGTGATGGAAATTGTCTTTTTAGATTGTGTTTCTTACTTTCTATATGGGACTCAATCGCTCAAATTAAACGAAATTTTCTTATTTAAATCATTCTATTAAATCAGGTAACTATGCCTACTCCTAACTTGCGAAATATTCGCACGGGTCAGCTAGTTTTAATTATTTGAATCATTTTAGGTAGGCCTAATTTTGTAGTAGGCCTTCATAATGTATAATTTTTCGAATTTCTGAAAACATTAACCCATCTTTTGTGTGATGGAATTTAAAAGATTTCCAACCTCACACTAAGTTCTTTGATAAAGTTGGAGCCTCCCAATAATTTTAATGTCTTCGATCAGATTTAACAGTTCATAAAATTCATGTTAACCCAGAGTGAAATAGTTTTTTTTTGTAAATTTATCCTGAACTACTTTCAAATCTTTGTGAATTAAAAGATGAAATTCATCAAATTGTTCCCGTTGTATGTTCATTTCATGCAATTATTATAAAATTATAATTCATTATAATTGCATGAAATGAACATGTACCTCAAACATCCCATTTTTAACATGCGTGGCATAGGACTCTTCAACTCCCCTTAATGATATACTGTAATATGGAATAAATATATCGCATTATAAAGTAAATGTAATTTTTTTAAAGACTCAAAATATTATGTGAAATAAACTAAAATGTAAAAATAAAAATATTTACGTATAACATGACACGTTAAAATATTGAAACAAAACAAAATTGTGAAAGTGAATTTACATTTTATGTAGAATTTTACATGTTTAAATTACGTTTAGCATGAGTTTTATAACTTTTCTTGAAAATTTTTCAAAATAAGTAACTAGTCTTAAAACAAAATTACATTTGCTTTATAATGCGATATACTCATTCCATATTATTTCATAAAAACAAATCATTAATAAGTCAATTGAATTTGAATTGTACGTGGAGAGTATTACCAATGAATACTTAAATGTTTAATTATTCATTGGTATTACAGTACAACTTTGTATTTGTAGAGTAACGGTGCATGACGACGGCTAGTGGAAACCTCTTCCCGCTGATTCAAAACAACTATTACGTGTCACTAAAAAAGTTTCAAGTTAGAAAATTTTATGAAATAAATAATCCATTCTAAACAATAATTCTGTTGTTTATATTTAATTTCCTAACAAAATTAAATAAGGCTGAAGTAATGAAAAACATGTGGTAACATAAATGGATTTTACAAACGTAATGACGTGGTGTTTGGTATCTTTTTTCTTATTTTTTTCCGAACTTTATAAATATACTTACAAAAATTTGAAATTGTGAGTCACAAAAAAAAGTAAAATAGTGCAGTGGTTAACCCAGTAGGTGACTTATTATTGAAACAGATGTGTGAGAAAGGGAGTGAGAAGGGACGGGAAGGGTCTGTAGCAGGTAGCCAAGGGTACAGACGCCAAGTTATTTCTGAAAAATAAATACGAAATTGAACAAAATGTGTCACATTATTAAAAATAATTGTATTTATTACAATAAACCACCAAAACTTGAATGCCATACTGCAGTTTAATAAAATATGTGTATACTTATAAAATAAAACACATAAAAGGTATAAATACTTACACAATTAACTTAGTCTACAAGTTTAACTTCAAATTATGTTTTATTTTTGTCATCAATAATTTTATTACTCTAGGTTTAAATTTGATTATAATTATTTGTATACTATTATATATTTATTTATATCTAATTATTCTGAAAATTTTAAGTGCATTTTGCTAGTAAAGATTTTTTAAATCCCATCTTGTATGTTTTATTGTACTTGTGAGTGTTTTGACGACGTGGGTTTTATACAATGTTATTAAATTAATTAATTATTAATTAATTTAATTATTCGTACAATAATTAACCTATTACAGTACAAACACGGCAATAATTTACGAATTTTACTTGTACTTTATTTCTATTTAATACAGTAGTTTTTCTTTTTTTAGCGACCGCTAATAATCAAAACACGAATACCTTGCCCGCGAATGTCGAGGGATTTACTGTATATCAGTTTTTTTAGTAGGCCTATCAACAAGCTTTTGCTAGTTTTGTATATAAATTTAAAATGGTTTACAATTTAATATTGTATAGTAATTTAAGAACTTGTAAACACTATGTACATAAGTGTAAATATAATCTTACTTGTAAATACAATAACGGTTTTTCTTACTGCCTAACTGTACAAACTTTTACAGTAACAACTTTCTTTCTTAATAACAAACTTTTTTATAGTAATCCTATACTGTAATAAAGTTAGTTTTTAAAACTGGAAGGCTTATCAAACCTTAATGGTTTTCTCAACACTATTAACACAATTAAATAGCACCAATAAAGTAAAACCTCAATTGGCTATTTTACATGTTTTGCCACAGTGAATGTGACCGCAGAATGCCGTGTGCAACGTAAGCTTAGCGTCGACTCAGATAAGCGCCTGCAATTTTTTGAATAGGCAAGAGCTCAGGGGACTTCTTTCCTCTTGAGCACAATACTGTATACAGACTATAATACAATTATTGTTTTATGTTCAAACGTTGACTTTATATTTTACAAGGTAGGGAACTACAAAGATTACTGTTATGAACAATATTTAGCTAAATTTTTGGTTATAATATTAATCTACTTAAAAGACCATTACTTGGAGCTAAACATTTTATTAAGAATTAAACTGGGCGTAGACCTAAGACCTAGGTTTACAAATTAGGAAAGTAAATAGTGCTGCCTTTTAAAAAAAAATGTAACTGATTCGATTTGGAAAATTGGGATGGTAATAGGATTTTTATTTTTGTTTTTTATGATATCTTTTTTGTAGATTTACTAACTGTAAATATACAAACTGTACGTTTAGGTTGATGATATTTATAAACGTTTGTTAATATAATTAAACATTATGATTACATTTTGAGCATGATTTTTATAATTGTGAAGATGAGGTTTTAGGGAAATGTTGCTTAAACTGACTAAAAACAAAAAATATTGTTGCTTGAAATAAAACAATACTATAGACATTACGATAAACAGAAAACTAAATAAGTATTAAAATAAAATATTTACCTGGTATTTTTATACGTTTTTAAAGGCACTAGAAAGTATAACATAATTTCTCCTTTTAAAATAATCATAATCCCTTTTGATTAAGAAAATCCCTTTTGATTTATGAATTTTAAAAGAAATAAAAATACTTGCAAGATTCAAAACAAAAAACGAGGGGTGCATGCAATATATATAGATAATTGTTGCATGGATGCAATAGTAAGGATTATACTTAGTACTCTAGTAGCGAAAACTCAAATGATAATTCAAATCAATTGCAATGACAGACAAATTACTGGTGAATATGTATTCATAGTATTTAATATTATATTCCAATTTAATATTAGGTATAAAAATTTAGATAAATTAACAGAACAAATTGTACTCATTTCCTCTCACAGTAATTCTAAAGACAGTGGAGTATGGTAGGCAACAACCAAACTGCCTCATCTGTCAATGAAAAACTGCTTGCTGCCTTAAATTAGGCTTAGTTTTAATTTAGATGAAGCATGAATCCTAACGACAAAAACAATTATCCTCAATTGAAATTGAAGGAAGATAAATGAGAAAAAAATCCTAAAAACTCATTCAGGTATTTTTATGAAATTATTAAGTTTTACCAAAAGTTCAATAGAAATATCTAAAATTAGTACGGATATCAATCATAAGAAAGAAAATGGTGAAGTTACTTTCCTGCATGCATCCAAGCTGAAACATTCCCTCCACAAGGTGTATGCTCATGCAGATTGATTAAAAAATATAGTGTATTATTTAAGGAAATATATAAATTAATATTGCCCATTACAAATGTTTCAGATTAAGGACAGAACTATAACTTATTTTTAAAACATAAACTAAACCTTAATCTTTTTAAAAACAAAGTCCAAAAACTCATAAAAATACTACCTAAAACGGATGTACAAATGCCCTTTCAAACTATAAATATTTGATACCATCGAAAGATCAAACTTAAACCAGAACTGCGGTCAAACAGCGGCAAAGTCCATATATAACAAAGGGAACGTTTCAGAAGATTTTATAAGATTTAAAAACTCCATTTTGTGTGCTGTGAGAGTGATTATCCGAAGTAGTAAAGTGCAATGGTTCGGGAGAAAGGAAATAAAAACCTTTAAAGTGACTGACGTTGATAGTTCTTTTCCTGCAAACGACAATTCCTTGATTTTATAGCTCCCCCACCCACTACTCTACCAGCGCGCCCTAGAGGGGGTAGAGAGAAAGTGGACTTTTTGATTGACAACTTATCGACGGATACTTATCTGACACTAAAGAGTGATTGAAAAAAATTTTGAAGAACCAAATCTTTACAGTGAAGTAAGATTTTCAAATCGTTCATAACAGGAATGTTAAATGAAACATATTAATCGTTTTAAATGTCATCACAAAATTACAATTTATGGATTATTTTTGTCTATATTGTAAGAGACGAGATATTATTTTTCAAAATTTATGTTAGAAAGGGCCTGGAAATAGCCCAAACGTTTAAATTCTCACTCTTTCCAGGAAAAGATACCAAGGCATAACATTTTAACTGGGAATCGAGTCAAATGTAAGGAATAATCTTAATGTTACGATTTATGACGCAAATTTATCGAAAAGTATCGAACAAATAACTACGTACTCCCTAAATTTGTTTCATAAAGCCGTTTATTAATAGTACCTGGGCGACCGAGCTTTACTCGGTATTTTGTTTTTATTGTTTTTTTTTAGGAAAATATATGTAAATACAAATCGCATACTGAATAAATATGAATATTTTTCGAAATTACGTACATATGAACTGTTTATCCTATACTCTAATACGAAATAAAAATACTTCAACAGACGTCGTTCTCCACAAAAACCTATCTTAAAGATTAGAAATTAAAAGAAATGTTTTAAGCTTGATTGAAATCAGCTGATAATGGAAAATGCCTCTAATCCCAAACTTTCAGCAAAATCCTTCCGCTGGATCTCGAGATTGCTCGTACAAACAAACAGACATTGCTCGTATTAGAGTGTAGGATTAATAAAATGAAATGTATTACAAATAAAATTGTTTTATTTGGAATCAATCTAGTTATTTACCGAGCTAGCTGTATTTATACTAGTAAAATACAATTATTGAAACTTATCTTTACATACAATATAATAGTAAACATACTTTTTGTCTGTGCTTTTGTGCACAATAATCTCCGCAATGGCTCAACCAATTTAGATGTGGTTTTCATTGAAGTATTGAGATAAGCTTGGGCTAACATTTAGTGTTTGTTTAATTTAAATTGTATCACAAATAAAAATAAAGTACACTTAAATAGTAACTATATATGCAAAACCCAAATAACTTAACTACAAACGCAATTACATTAAATACTTATTTGGATTCTTAAGTCTAATTAGAGATTGGTGATTAATATATAGACTTATTAGTAAATGAGTTTACAAGAGTGAACAGAAACTAAGGTATTAAATAAAAGAGTCATTATTTAAGCGTTCAGTTACTAAAGAGAGAAATAAATATTTGAGTTATAGAGAATTTAGTTGCTTCAATTTCAAAACTTTTGAAGATCTGGATGTAAACTGTTGGGAATGTTTAAAGTTTCACGCACCAATTTTCTACAGGTTTAATTTATATTTACCAGGGTAGTAGTCTGATTTCTGGAGTGCCGGATATTGTTTAAAACTTGCAGATGAATAACAAATTTTACCTTGTATCCGTCGTGTGACTTCGTTCAGCGTACGTTTATAACGCGTTTCGAAACATATGTTTCATCACCAGATAATAAAAGTTACATTACATACAACGTAAAAACACTCAACTCACAACACAACACACACAACTATGACATATAAAATTCGGGTAGACGTCTACTTAGAGTCACGGTCGAACGACTATACTGACTTAATTCAATGTTTAGTTGATAGAGTCCAATATTCTTATCGCCGAATCGTACAATAATATGTTGAACTGAAACAGTAACTGGTCACTAAGCAATTGTTTGTCATTGTGTTTAAAGGCTTTATACATCTCATATTCTTCTATAGCATTCATATATCTACCTTTCACGCAAAAATGGATAGGTTCAAAATTGGTATTAAAATCGGTGAATTGGTGATTGGTGTCTATTAAATGGCGAGCGTAATTTGATTTGTTTCCGTCTATGTTTTTCTTTGGTAGATGTTCCTTAAACCGTTTTAAGAACGTTCTCCCGGTTTGGCCTATATAGAATTTATCACAATTATCGCAATTGATCCTATATATCCCAGGTTTTTCCTCCACCAATCTAAGAATTTTGCTGCGGAAAATTTTCTGTATATTGTTGTTGGTGCGGAAAGCCACAGTTATATTGAGTTTACGGAGAGTGTTGCTTAAAATTCTGGGGAGAATGTTGCCGTACTCTGTGGACACGTTTTGGTTTTTGTTTTGTCCATCCGCTTGTTGTTTGTATGTTTTTTAACCAAATTGTCGACCATTGAACATTTGCATCCATTGGCTACGGCTATGTGTTTGATGGTGTTCAACTCTTCGTGGAAATCATCGACTTCAAGTGGTAATGTAAGTAGACGGTGAACGAAACTATTGTACGCTGCCATTTTATGGTTAATGGGATGGGGTGAATTGGGGTGAATTGTTACATCCGTGGTGGTAGGTTTCCTGTATATTGTATATTTAATCTTGTCCTTATGTTTTAATACGGGGATATGTCCAGAAAATGTAACCTATTGTCTATTTCAAGTTCAATGGTGAATTGTATGTTACGGTTTATGCTGTTCATATAAACCGTAACACCTTCTTAGTCTTTGATGGGACATTAAGACAAATAATTAAGACAAATAGAACAATTAAAGAAGTATATTAACGACCAGTTACTGTTTCGGTTCAACATATTGTAGAATTCGGCGATAAGAATATCGGACTCTATCAACTAAACATTGAATTCAGTCAGTAGTCGTTCGACCGTGACTATAAGTAAACGTATACCCGAATTATATGTCATAGTTGTGTGTGTTATGAGTAACTTTTATTATCTGATGATAAAACATATGTTTCGAAACGCGTCATAAACGTACGCTGAACGAAGTCACACGACGGATACAAGGTAAAATTTGTTATATTCTATTTGTGACTTGGATACTTACACAATGATTTTTGCAGATGTAGTAAATTTTCTTCTTAGGTTAGAATTGTAGATTTCAAATGAAATTTGGCTGCAATAAAAAGTGAGAAATGCATACATTGTAAGCTGGTATAGCGGCGAGCTTAGCCTTCGCTTCTTGCTGACCTATACTTAATATTATACGATGGTTACAATAGTATGTATAGTATTTACATGTAAAGTATTATATTATTTGTTTGAAACGGGATATATTGATAAAGGAATATGTATGGTTTTCTCTAATTGGTGATTATAATGTCTTTGGTTTCTTCCAGGGGTTGGTGGTCTATGAAGTGTTCTCCTGATATAATGTACATGTCGATTATTTGCAATCTGAATTTCGGTACCATTACAAATTCGTACTTGTCACTGTTTTATATAACTTACTACTAAAAATAACTATTTCTGACTATGAATTAAAACTCATATGATTGCTTAAAAACGGGAAAATCCACAGATATAAATTAAAGTTTACGTAGGCTACAATTGCATGAAATCTGAGCACTCGCTGTCTGTGTATTATGTAACAAGTTACTACAGGCATTGTATTTGGATAACCTAATAGAACTCCGATCCAATGCTATATTTTGTTCCACTGGAAATTCGACTTTTTTGGCGCTATCTATTGGGTAAACGAAGGAAGTTTTTTGAAACACCAATGTACCAATGCTTTCTCCCTAGCGCTACCTCGCGGCGCGATTATGTACTATTTTCGCGACAACCTTTTTTCCGGCACACAGCCCCCGTATGGATGCAAGATCTATTTATTATTCATGATCTATGCTACAGGCCATGGAACATTTTTTTATATACTTTTTTTTAAATAACAGCAGCATTTATTGAACATAAAAACAACAACAAATATACTAAATATATATTAAAATGTGAGCGCCATTAAATATGTTTATTGACTATAATAATAATCAGCTGCTTGCTACGTTATTTCCATTAACACCTCATTTCAAACTTTGAAACTATTATTTGTATTTCTAACTTTTATTTTAGGTTTTTGTAAAGAGTTATATCTGTTGGACGTAAAATCTATACAAAATATAGGCCTACTAAATATTGTATGAAAAAGGTAGTGAAAAGATTTTAAACAATTATTTCTATTTCTTACTTCTAGGTAGCGCTTTGTTTAAGTGAAGACATGCTTTTTGTTTTAACCTTTATTATAAATGATGATATAAAATATACGAAATAATTTGATTTGGAAATTTAACTCTATTTACCACCTCAGCTTTGAGATTGTTATTAATCACGATCTTTGTTGTAAATAAAACATATGTGTATGAAAGGGTTCACCCTGGTTGGCGTGCGGAGCACGCAGTAGTGTCCCCTAGTTATTAATATTTTCAATAATTTGTATCTCTAAAGTTCAGGTTATACTTTTGTCCTAAGTCAAGTCAAATCCTGTTACTTCGTAAAATTATTAATTTTACTTAAATATTTAATATTATTCATTACGCTCGATTTGAGGTTATAATTAATACTACATTTTTATTATATAAAACATATGTGTGTAGAGGAAGGAAGAAGGTTGGTGTGCAAAGCACGCAAGGGTTACTTTGGTAATATATATTCAGAGAATCTTGAACAGAACAAAATTTGGCCTGCAGATTTTCAAAACGATGGGCCCAATAGAAAATAAATAGTTGTTTAACTTTTAAGAGGTTTTCGGGTCGCGTAACTAATAAAATATGTTGACGTTTCGAGTAAAACATAAGTGCTTATCCCTAAACAAAGCATATGTACAAATTCACACAACATGTACGTACTTTAAAACAACTCTTATAATTTTATCTTCATTTCAGATTCTTAGGGGCATACAAATAATAAACCTGAAACTAATCATAATATATTGTTTTGTGTTTCTTTTTTTTAATAATTAACTGTTAGAGTTTTTTGTTTGTTTGGTTGTTGTTACTTCCTTTCAACACTGATATTATATAGTATTCTAAAGGTTATTAAGTAAGGTTATTAAAGATTTGACTTAATTTTAAGATTTGTTACTTTTAATTCAACTAATTTAAAGTTTATTTATTTCACTTAAGCCTCTAAATTTAACATTTAATTTAGTTTTCATAATTTTCTATTTTATTTGCATGTGTTCTACATTTGTTGTTGATACGAAAATGTTTGGTATAAGAGAAAAATATTGAATATTACTTTTCTCTTTAGATCCGTATGATTTATAGACACATGTACCCCTACACTACCTTTTATATAAGCTATTCAATAACTAACTGATGGCAACACTTAAGAAAAATTGAAATGCTTTGGGACAAAAACTTGTATTTTAAGATTGCACTGCGGGTATCCTAATAAAATAACCGCAGTTAAATGCAACCCAGCAATATTTAAGGTGCAGCTCGGTAGTATTTCTTGCAGCTCGGGCGCAAGTAGTTGCCAATACATTCACTATGTTCTTGAAGTGCTGCAGTAAGTTACACTTAGAAATGAAATAATTCGATCACACAGCTTAATTAAGTTTATATATTTTAGGGTTTCAACCAACTATTTGGAATATAGACTTACGAAGTCACTGAATAAATGCGTGTACGAAATCTATATATTAGTAGCATTTGTTTGCCTCCAGCTCCGGCTCACA
>JAGFPH010006014.1:20092-32672 GCA_018207615.1 Philaenus spumarius | reverse complement strand
CTTCGGGCATCGGATTATAGACTGCTTCGCTGTCGGCCACGGATCAGAAGTTACTCCTACAGTAAAATACCCCACGTGGATTTAAACTAGGTACTTTATAGTATTTTACGTTTTGACCGATTTCGAAAAACGTTTTATAAGAAAGTGTAAAAACAAAATGTGCAAAATGCAAAATAACCTTTATTTAAAAAAACCCCAAACAATTTTCATTAAAGTACAAAAATCCTCTAAAATTTGACCATTGATCAAATAATGTTCTTCCTGATGAATTTGTTTGATAACAAGTCAGTCCGAGAACCAAATTTGGACCAAAAACACATAAATCTGCAAACACATAAATACATACATATATATATATATATATATATAATTTTTACTCCCAAAACCTGTTATGTTTACCATGATCAGTGCTCATTGACCACTACCGACCTCACGTCTCAATGCAATAGCTTTTCTTTTCTATGGAAATTCGCTCATAACAAAGTTATTTTATTGACAGTGTTTTAAAACGCAGTTCTCTGAAAATGGTGACATAATTATGGAAACGTCCATAAGTAAATAAAGTAACTTTTTTTAAACTTCGTAGTAATGGCTATGTTGTTATTTCATTCCACAAAATAGTTTTACTTTTTATATGAATGCTCAGTTAGAACCTTCTAGTCCTTGATTTCTATTTAATTTTACATTTGGGTTGTTTTTAACCTCTAGGCCTCTGGGTTGCTAACTAAAGTTCATCAACCCTAGTTCATTATCACTATTGAATAAAACTTACAAACGCAGATCCGCACACGGTTCGACTATTTAGTAAACATAGAATAAGCAATTCGTGGATTGGATAAAGCGAAACGCTCACTCCCCAGATTGGGTATTTTCATTCAAATAACAGATGGAATAAAAGATTATTTCTTACATTGAGAAAATGGTATATTTAACTTCGTTCACCTTCCGAAACAGATGCACGGAGCGAGTAAATCAGTTACCTCACATGTCACAAAATTTAAAGATTTCTTGCAACTTTAATTAGGAGAGACAGAGCGATAAAAATGGAATCTCTTATTATAACTATTTAAACTACTGAGTTTGTTGTGTTTTGAAGATTATGTTAATATGGATTTTTGAATTTGTTGTTACTACGTTTTGTTGCTGCAAAATCCCAAAAACATTCTTCTATTTCTACATTGATTTACAAGATGAATCACTTAGTGTTTACTTTTTTCTACTTACAGCGATTCCCCTACCAGTTAACGCACCTAGAATGAAACAAACTACTTCAAATATACAATTAAAAGCAATTTGTCAGCCCAACATATTATCTTTCAGTTTATGATCGCCGCAAAATGCGGTCATTTCATTCATTCATTCAAAGAGTTTTCGTGTCACTACTTGAAAGTAATTCAGTTAGGTTACAGTACTTAAATGTTTTGAAGAGCTTGTCAAATCCGGAGGCAGTTTTGTAGGAATCAAACATAAAAGTAAACACGCGGGAGCTGTCAGTCGCAAGGAAATGGGTTGGAGAGGGCTAAATATCGCTTAGCAAGAATCCATTCAACTTGTCAAGGACTGAGTTGAAGTGATTGGCCTGCTAACTATCCAGGACAATTTTAAATGTAGAAGTACTAGTTCAGAACATGGAAGTTGGGAAATAATTGTGTTATATGTCTAGCCGAAGTAAAATCTAGCCATAGAGACTTTACAATGTTATAAAATACGATAGATACAAATATAAACAGTAAATAACAATCAAACATAGAAAATAAAGAAGATATATAACTATATTAAAATGGAATTTATAAATCGTTGAATACAAGTTTACAAATTAATTTAAATTAATATTTAATATCACCTACCAAAAACAAAATAAAAAATGTATAATATTTACTGTTTATGGTGTACTATACTACACTAAGCCTTTTTTTTAAATTTTACTCAATACGTGGTTTGTAATCCGAGTGAGATCTCGAGTTCTATTGGGCCAATTGGCATACGGTTTGTGTTAAATGAAAGGTAATTAACTCTATATTTGCCCATTTTACTTGGATTTTAGTAATTAGAGCACTAAATTTTCTAAAAACGGAAATTAAAATCTCTTATGGCAATTTAACATGGGAAATTTTTTTAAGCCTATTCCAAGTGAGATCTCGAGTTCTATTTGGCCAATTGACATGCGGTTTGTGTTAAATGAAAGGTAATTAACTCTATATTTGCCCATTTTACTTGGATTTTAGTAATTACAGCACTAAATATTCTAAAAACGAAAATTAAAATCTCTTATGGTAATTTAACATGGGGAAAATTTTATTTTATTTAACAGACGAAAAGGCTTATTTTATATCTGGTGCAGGCGGAAGCGGCAAAACATTTCTTTATGAAGTATTATTGCACTATTTTCGAGGGAAAGGACTAAAATGTTCTGCTGTGTCTTGGACGGGAATAGCAGCGATCCAGGTGGTCGTACAAGCCATAGTTTATTCAGATTCGCAATACCTTTGTTTGAGAATTCAGTGAGTTCAATTAAACCTGATTCTAAAGAAGGAAAAAAGTTAAATTCAATCAAGGTTTTTATTTTTGATTAAGCTTCTATGATCCCTGCAAACGCACTTACATGTCTAGATCAATTGCTGAGAGACATTTCAAACATTGATAAACCTTTTGGTCTGAAAACCATTATTCTAGGAGGAGACTTTCAACAAGTATTGCCAGTAGTGCCTCATTCAGCAAGGTGAACGATTGTGGAAAACTGTTTAAAATCTTGCCAGTTATGGTCATGTTTTGAAAAACTATATTTAACAAGAAACATGCGTGCAAATAAAGACGAGATTGAGTTTGTTCATTTTCTTTCTCAAGTTGGCTCTGGCCGTGCAAATGTCCCTAACTCATCATACATACAAATACCAAAAGAAATTTTGTGTCAAAATAATATTATTGAATCTATCTTTGGTAATGACTTACAAAATTTGTCAGAAGATTTATTGAAAGGAAAAGCCATTCTTTGTCCAAAAAATGCCCACTGCACTGAAATAAATGATAAATTAAAAGCATGCCAGGCGAAGAAACTTCGTATTTCAGTTTAGATTCTGTTGTCACCGAGTATAATAGCGAAAGAAGTTATACATGCCTCTCAATATCCAGTGGAGTTTTTACATACGTTGGAAATGAGTGGACTTCCACCTCATGTGTTACACCTTAAAAAGGGAGCAGTTGTAATGCTCATAAGGAACTTAAATTCTAGCCAAGGTTTAGTGAATGGCACTAGAATGATCGTGAGAGACCTTTATATAAACTCAATTGCAGCAGAAATTATGTGTGGGGAGTATAAAGGCACATTGCATATCCTTCCAAGAAAACCTTTGACACCAAGTGATTCTACCTTCCCCTTTATCTTAAAGCGAACACAACTACCTGTAATACTGTCGTTTGCCCTTACAATAAATAAATGTCTGTGCCAAACGCTTGAAAATATTGTAATTTATCTTCCTGAACCAGTTTTTTCCCATGGAATGTTATATGTAGCGTTATCTCGAACAAGATCAAAATCTGTCATTAAGGCTCTGATCACTCACAATGATGCTCCTGGGTTTCCTGCTGCTGACGGATGGACAAAAAATATTGTATTTAATGAAATTTTAGACTTAGTAAGTAATGTATTTTGATTAAGTAATATCACATTTTTTCAATAAAAATATAACTATTCAAATTTCTCATGTAATTTGAATTATTTATGTATTTACATGTAATAATTAGTTAATACTGAGTAACCGTCGATTTCGACGGGTCACTTCTAGTATACTTTATAAAATCAAAAACATTCTGTTCCTTTCCTGTGAGTTTTACAAGTTCACAAAACTGAACTCGAAAAAGATTAATTTTTGTTCTGGTATTATTTTCATGCACATTTTTTTGTAATTATTTATTAATACATCAACTAAGTACAGAGAACGTATTTAGTACAGTAGATTTTTTTCAAAGTCATTGACATTTGGTCCAATGAATGACTCTTATTAAGTACTCGCGCAAAATCTTGAGGTTATTGGAGCTGAAGCATCAATGCACTATAAGGCTTGGTTCTCTTGAGTCTTCGCTCCCCATCGCCTGCAAAGCGGAAGTTTTATTGGTTCTTCAACTGTTCCGATTTTAAGATCTGTTTTGACTAAAATTTAAAAACTGTTTTAATACTATAACTAAGTACAAAGAACTTATATAGTAACTTTCTATCTAATACATTGGCACAACTTTATGAAAGTTTTTCCTATGAGTGACTCCTACTAACGTATACACTCTCACATATTCTTTCGGTTATAGGAGCTGAAGCATCGCTGCACTAGGTCCAAACAGAGGTAGGCTACTCTCTTGAGTCTCCGCTCTCTATCTCTGCTTTTGAGCATCTTCTGCACTGCTGTACTCATGTGTTTATGAAGCCTGAGTTCACTGCTAAAGACCTTATTGGTTCTTCAACTGTTTCGGTCTCTGCACTAAATTTCTTTCATGCCACGGCACTATCTAGAACCTTATTTTGAAAGGTTGTTTTGATTTGATTTCTTGTTGTACCCCTAAAATTTTGACAAATTCATCCAGACTGGTTTAAAATTTTTCTTGTATGACAGTACTGTATTTTGTTTTATACATCAAGCTTAGACTGTCACCCTAGCAGCCCATGAATTATTCCAGATTTCTAATTCATTTCACTTTTTTCATTTTTACACTTCCATCTTAGCTTGGTGTCAAGAGTAACGCCTAAGTATTTTACCTCCAATTTAGATGGAATTACTTGTGAGTTAACAAATGAGCCAATTTTTGCTAAAATTGATGTGACTGTATTTAGACTAGTTTGACTTTTTTGTCCATCAACACACGGATAAATGTTGTCTATTGTTTTCTGAAACTTGATATACATTTTCTACAGTGTCTTCAACAACAATCACAGCAGTATCATTTGCGGAAAATGCTACTGTTGTTTCATCATCTCTTTTGTATAATAAACACAGAAATGGCCCTAGAACTTCCTTGAGGAACCCCTGCATAGACCTTTCTGGACCCACAATACTCGTTCCCTTTCTTTATTGTTTCTCAGAAAGGACTTTAAAATCAGCCAAAACATTTGTGACAGATATCTACTTAACTTGAACAGCAGTCCCTCATGCCAAACCTTGTCAATGGCCAAGGAGACGCTACCACAAATCCTTTTTCTTTCTAAAGGCTCATTTTTCAGTGGCGGTTCCTGAAACCTGTTCTTAGAATGTATTAATATTAATAGGTGAAATGAAACTGGCTCTATACCTGTCCTATTTACTTGATATTAGAGTGAATGTTCCTGAAACCTTTTCTTACAACGTCTTAATAATAATAGGTGTGATCATTTCTGATACATAATATACATTTTAGCACTCAAAATAAAATTATTAAACATTTTGAAAAACATATATATATATATATACACGCTATAAATACAAAAATATTAAAGTGCATAGTGGCTAAGGCTTATAACATTTTGTTGTCACTTGAATAAATTGAATACCTCAAACAAACTGTCCATAGCTTCGTACCAAGTGCTGCAATCTGTGACTAAATTGACATCAGTTTATTTTTTCAGTCACAGTGGTTTTCCGAAAACTTTTAACGGAAATGTATAAAACCTGTCACTCTCAGACCCACACGTAAACTTGATTTGCAAGTGGTGAAAATAACAAAACCTGTTTATTGTGTCTAGAAAATGGAATTGATAGTAAAACTTTCTTATTTAAATTGAATAGCACTTCGATAGAAAATAAGTTAGTTTAAATTCGATTGCTGTTTGGAGTAAGAAGTTTCAATTGGAGGAACAGTTTCACTAATCTCACCAATAAATTAAGTTTTACGCTATGCGGATTACGGTAAGCCTTTAGTATCACTTGAAGGCGTACCTCGAGCGCTTAAAACTATTAGCTCTAGTCCTCCTCATTGCTAGGGTCCGTATTGTAAGGGAAACCTTAAGAAGCGTCCTGCCAGCCTCGGAAGTTTGTACTGTATTATAAGAGTGATGTGAGCGGTTACGACAAAGAAACGTGTTTGCAAGTTTGTTGGTGATCATGAGTATTTCGTGAGCTAAAGCAAGACAGCCTCCTCAGATGAAGATTAACCTTAATGAACACGTATCGTTGTCATCAGCTTTATGGGACCAGCTTTATGGTAAACCAATTTTATGTATTTTAAGCTTAAACTTTCAATTTGAAATTTATGTTAGAATCATAAAATAAATATCAAACTTCATAACAGTACACTGGAGTGCTCAAAACACAACACTGAGCTCAAAGAAACAGAGCAGGAAATAACTATTATGAATATAATCGATCTTGACTCGTGATAAAATATTATTTCTAAGAATAAAACACAAAACACAATACTCACAAAAATACGTTAATTTGTCAAAACGTGTTTCAACGAAAAAGTCATCCTCAGTGACATTTGAAGAGTCCAAGGGGAAAACGGTCTAGACTTCAATCAAATTAAATTGTATATTTGTCAGATTTGAATTCTACTCTAAAATGTGCGCATTTTTCTTTTATTAGAATTGGCAAAAACGAGCTCAAAGTACGACTCATTTAAAAATAACCCATACTTGGAAAAATGGTCTAACCCACAATTCACGCATCCACATTTAGTATTTAGTTTGTTTACTTTTTTTAGTCATGTCATCTTCCTGACGCATATTTTTTAATTACACTTTTAAGACGAATGGAACAAATATGGGTTTTCTAATGTTTATGAAATTAATCTGCCCGTGATGTTTCACGGTGACTTACTAGTAATAATAATAAATCCTAGTACAAGTTTGCTAACCATGCGCATTGTTGTAGCACAACACCTTAGTTATAATTTAATTGGAGCTCAAATGTTTCTGAAGATGACAACTTTGCCATTGACACGCGTTTGACGAATACACGTATTTTTGTGAGAATTGTGTACTGTGTACTCATTGAAAAAATAACTGTTATTCTAATATTGTGAGTGCTAAATTGCGCTAATATTGTTAGTAGTCAAAGAACTAACTACTAACTCAGCAAATGTAAAAACTATTTTTAGATTATCTCATAGAGTTTTACGTCGTTAAAATGTAATTCAACACGTGCTATTGTTATAGTCGTTAAAAATGTATTACGAACATGTAACACTCCAATTGATACATTAACAACTTCAAAATAAGTTAGTATATAATTTATGTCTTTTGTTAAATCAAGAATGTTACGGAATTTTTTACCAGCTTGGAAAAGAGGCCAATGGAAGGTTATCAAATCTACATACAGCTATACATCTGTATACTCTGTCGTGGTTTCAGAGTTACAGATATTTAGTAGTATATTACGGTCCCAGTTAGTTGTTTGTTTTTAGAGTGACTTAACTAATAATTATTAAATTTTACTAGATGTATATTATATAAAATTAGTACGAATAACCATCGCAAGAGAGTCATAAGATGCACTTACTTTCTGAAGAAAAACTAAACAAAACATGTTAACATTTAACATAAACTTAATTTAATAAACATTTAATTTAAGCTTAAACTTAACTTATGGGAAAGAAACAATATACAAATAATACAATTAACACAGTTTCTCACAAAAATACTTTAATAGTCAAACGCGTTTCAATCACCAAGTCGTCATAACATGTAAGTGTATTACTGTAATCATTTCTGATGATGACTTGGCCTTCGAAACGCATTTGACAATTTACTTATTTATTCATTCCATTAAAAATTTACATATAAATTCACAGAACAAAATACATATAAATTTTGTTCATTATGCTCACTTAAGTACGTTGTGCGTGGACACCAACCTGAAAAAAGGAAGAAAAAGAAAAAATGAAAATAAACAAAACATAATAAGAAAATGTAGAAAAAGTATAAATAAGAAAGGTTTTTTTAAATCTTAAACATGTTCAGAACATTACTTTCACGCGTTCCCAACTCGCAAAGTGTGTATTTACCGCTGACGGTAGCTGTGCAGTCGCTTGCTGCCACTGTAATCCACCGTCTCAGCCGAAACATTGACCAATGCACGCAAAATATACTTCTTTTAGTATTTTTTTCGAAGAATGCTATCCTACAGCCGCGTGTGCAGTTCATCAAATGACGAAACTGACATTCTGAAATAATTGAAAAATGTTTCTTCATAGTTCCTCAATTCAGGAAACAAAGTGTACAATGCACCAAAATCTTCTCTTCTTTTATTGATTGGATGTACCCAAGTAAGTCTATTTTTTTGCCTCCTCTTCAATCGGCGACGGAGTAACAATAAAGCGAGAGAAGTTGCTCTCTGTTCACATCAATAAAACATTAAAAGAAATAATATTATATTACATAACACACTTCGTGATTGATGAAATAGACTTCAATTTAATGAATCCCAACGAGGCTTTTAGACGGCGTGGGAAATTTTACCACCCTGTGTGCACACTAAATTTGATGAGCGACGACGGTAACTAAACAGCAACAGACTAAAAAACGCCGTACGGTGTTCCAGGCCATACGGTTGGGTTTTGGGTACATACCTAAATACAAAAAAACTTTTCCTTTGAACCATACATACGATTGACTTTCCATACATAATGCAGTTGCAATTTAGTAAAAGCTCGTCGAATGCAACAAATACTCATTTATTCTGAATGGAGTGTATGTACAAAGGTGGGCAAACATCGGTGCTTTTATACATAATGACACAATGTTAGCCTCTCTTTATTCAACGTTTTAAAGCGTTCAGTTGTATTCAGCGTAAATTGTATGTTCTGGTTTGTGAAAAGTCCGCCGAACTTGTTGTTAGAGATGTGGCTTTTTATTTACACGATTTATGATTGTTCAGAACTAATACATTATCCTTTAACAGCGATAAGAATATGTAATGAGAAGGAAAATATTTATTTAAATTTCCATCTTCAATTTTGTGCCTAGTGACATGGCACGCCTATAATTGGATTTCTTTACTTACTTTGTGCATTTGTAGCAAGCAACGTGTATTGACTTATAAGTTTTACTCTGTATGAAATACGACGATTCATTTACATATCGATAAGACGATCTCAACTTAGATGTTAATATCGTCAAATTTTCTTGCACATATTGTTTTAATAGGTCTTCAAAGAATTTAACCATTATACGTATTATTTAAAGAACATGTCGCAAACCCAGACTTTTTGTCTAAGTGGGCGGAAGTAAAGCAAACAGTGGTTGACAGGATATGACCAGTCATCTGTTCTTCGGCTTTCGATTATTTTGGAACATTCTACTTTATTTAATATACTCTATTTATATTTAATTAAACCCCTATTATTGTTCGTCACAGCACAGTTAGAATAGAAATGTATTGACATACGGTGTACGTCATAATGCGCCGAAGGGTTAACCAGTGTGCACACTAACCAACTCTAGCACTCACGTAGATCTTGTAGAACCAGGAAAAATTTGATCCTCCGACATATGATAACCTGTTCTAAAACTGTAAAATACTTAGGCGTCACCATAGGCACAACACTATTTTGGAAAGAACATATCAAAAGAAATTTATCAAAAGCATGAAAATCCACAGTAGATCTACCACAGTAGACATCCCGTGCCAACATTAGTGCTAACATGAGCTCTTATGTTCCTACGTGCGAGATTAGTTGCTGACTTGAGCGGTGCATAGTCTCGCCACGTTCTCGTCAATTTCTGCACCGCTCAAGTTATCAACTCATCTCAGACGTAGGCCCATAATGTTAGAACTATTGGCACGGGATGTTTACTTCCCTCCTCTGGTTCTCCTAGTCCAGAGGAGGCTAATAAGGCTGCAATGTGATTGAACAGGAGAGAGTTGGCCAACACCTTTTATCTCTAAATTCTCCAGTATCACACATAAATGTCTCTACTTACAACATATATTTAAACACGTCACGTACATTAAAACGTATTTTCATATTTTCACGTTCACTAAGGACATTGCAATAAACATAAAAAATCTTATTAAAGCTACTTATTTACAGTTAAATAAAATCTTAAATTAAATACCCTTTATTTCAATTTGTGTGCTGATGTTTATTATTATGTTTTATTTTTGTTATTTATTTGTGTTTTATTTTATCTCCAAATTTTATAGTTAATAATTAGTCTTAAGTTTATGGTATTTTCAGTTTTTCCTTCTCGTTAACATAATGTAAAATTTGAAATAGTCTTATTTCTATTGGTAACTACGAGTACCCACAGCTTTCCTCACATATATGAATAAATTAATGTAACAAACATATATTTTTTGGTAAATATTGAGTATTATTATTTTTATTTTTATTTTCCGCTTATACACTTCCTCAGCAAAGTAATTTAATTAGATATTGAGTGTTAACTGGACCAAAAACGTATATTGAGTTTCATCCAAAACCAATCTGTTTCCCATTTGTGCTTACATACATGATCAGCTATGTACCAGACACCGCAAAACCCACGATTTTCGCCACTATAACGTGCATATCACGTCTGTGACTACATATTTTAAGTTTAACATATTTTACAACTTAGACTTATAATAGAAATACAAATGTTTTTTCTCTCCTCTTATCTCTATAAACAACTTAATTTTGTATATGTGGCAAGGTTTAGGTCTCTACTTTCATATTCCGTTTCAGGTTTCTATAACGTTTCGGAACAGGAAGTCCCTCGATGTCCAGAACCGTCTGGATCATTCTACACTCGAGTCCACGTTCACCGTGCAGTACAGAGCGCCCATAAGCCATTTTAACCAAACGGCAGTCTCAGCGATACTAGCCAGCTCAAAAACATCAACTCCCACGCAACGCTTGGACAGTTGACGCAACCCGCATTTCAATAAACGTGATGTTCCCAGTAATGGTACGGATCCCGGCGGGAATGTTGGCACTTGGACTATCGGCTTCCCGGCGGGTAGATAAACCAGTTCCATGTTCCAATTTTATGCTTTTCAACTTATATCTGAGGTCTTTTTTAACATATTATAATTACCTTGAGATGTTAATAAAATTTATAATCGATCTCAGTTAGTTGAAATTATGAGTCACAATAGAAAGAGGCGTAGGAAAATGTTTGTTGTCTCCACTTACGCCCTTCCCCCACACTCCTCGCCCATCACGCAAGGACAATACCAAGTGCCAGCATTCACGCCGAGATTTGTAGTAGCATGACTATCTCCCGTAAGACCATATACATGCACGGTGTAGAACGTTCTTGAATATTCTGAAAGTTTCTAGAACATTCAGGAACATTCTAGTCAGCACTCGATTTCTAGCTGCTTTACCGACTTTCCATAAGAATTCCATTGGTGCGATTCCCTCTCTTGACACCCATATCTCCGAACAACCCCTGCAGTTCCAAACTAAAACCTTCTTCATGGATGGGGTATGTAGTGGTGTACCATACCATACAATCCCCATGAGGTTAAAAGGTTGGTTGCAGAGTTATCGCGGCCTTTGAAAATAAACCACGTTTACATTTATTATATTTATTGACTATTTTTACTCGCAGCTGCTATTAAATTGTTGTAATTTTGTTTAGAAGCAATAAATGCCTTGAACTAAAGGTATTTCGAATTTAAGGAAAAAATTCAAGTAAATTGAAAATAAACTAAATACTTGTGTAACTTGTGATTAAACCATGACGTCGCTGGCAGATCGTTACAGTCACGTCTGATCCAAACGTAGATGTAACACATTCACGACCACATCACACCAGGTGGTACAATCTGGTCTGTAGCATAACCACAAATGTGGACATGTCTGTGTTTCTGATAGATTGTTATTTGTAATGAGAATTGTTTGTACCATGTCCAGGTGGATTTAGTACAGGTCCGTTAAGTGCTAGTTGGCATGGATAATTATTTCTCAGAAGTTAATTAAATGAAAAAATCACAAAAGTGTATTATTATATTTAATTATGATTCTTCTTTAACTTCTTCTTTCTTGAAGGAATTACGGTTCGTTTTACAATATTATAATTACTAAACTTCTTATATAGACCTAAAAGTGTTAAGCTTTGTGAGACCGAAATAGCAAAAATTATACCCAAATGATTTTTTTTTTTTTTTAATAAACTAAACCTTATGCTGGTTTTTATTGTATGTGATACAGTAAGTTATATTTTTTTTACATTAAGAATGTTCATTTTACCAGTTCTGTTAAGATTTACTATGAGTAGAAGAACATATTTCATAATATTTTGGAAGTAACTTTAGCAGAATACCTGCCTAAAAAGAAGGGCTTACAAAATACTGACCTTAAAACAGGTTAATAGCTCAAAACCCAGATCCAAGTACAAAATTCAAGGCGGCTAGAATCATTCCCGAAAGCTGGCATTCTCGGTCATGAACATTTTAGATCATGGACACTTGCGGCCATGGATATTTTCGATCAGGTGATTCCATTGCTACCCAAGAAAGTCTAGCTGCGATAAAACTTGAGGATAACTTCGACACCTTTTAACTATAGTCTACCTGCCTGAGAACAGTCTATCTGAATTGAAAACAGTTTATCGTTTTATCTTATCCATGTGTCACATAACACTTCATTATCAGAAGTATATAAATTACCCTTTAAATACCCGTGCTGACAA
>JAGFPH010006013.1:35252-86267 GCA_018207615.1 Philaenus spumarius | reverse complement strand
TTTACGAAAACAATACTTTCTCCATATACTACGTATAGGGTGGAGAAAGTAAAAATGATTTACCTTCAATTAAGGTAGTTCATTTGTTTGAAGATAAATTCACAGTACAAAAATATATTATTCATTTTCATATTAATGATTAAATTTTGGAACAATAAGATTATTTATATTACAAAATTGTTTGTAAAACTGTGTTTTGGTAGTTTGAATTGCTAGTGTGCTTGTTAAAAAACTGTTTACCAATTGATTAGTGAAGCTAGATCTGATATTTGGATAACAACAGCTTTTTAAACACAAATATTCACGGAAATCACTTTACAAATAAAAAAATTTATCAAAACTAAAAATATGAAAAAGTCAGACAATCTTACTATGATTTTTTAATATCTGTCAGAGATATATTTAAAACCTATAAAACTTGTACACAATTAATATTAGGATACAAATCATTTACACAATTGTTTAAAAAAATATATTTAAAAATCAAGTGCTAAGTGTTTAATTTATAAATCTACAAAAATTGTTTTCAAATTGTGAGTGTAAAGTGAAAGTTAAGTTCTACGAATACAAAAAAGATTTATGCGAGTAGTTCATCAATTTTGATTATATGTAAGGCAGATTTAAAAATTGGATTAAATTAAAGAAACCAAATCATAGCCAAATAATTCTAATAAAAGCAAGTATTGTAAAACAACAAATTATAACTTTAAGATCAGAAACTCCTTACATAAAACTATCTGCTTAGCTAACAAGCAATTGAAAGGAATGGAAGCACCATAAACTAAATAAAAATAAAATCATATTAAAATTGTATCAGTAAGTCACTATAAGATTGTTTCATTGTGTATAGTTTCTAAGCTACTTTAAATTAAGGAGTTAAGTAGAAAATTTAAACATGGGATAATTTTGCATATTTAAATGTTGTAAAAATAAATAAATCATAGTTCTCTCTAGACTTAATAGTAATCAAATGTTTTTAAAAGATTATTTGGAAATTTAAAAAGTAAATAACTTATTGAATAAAATTATAAAATTTTGTTAGAATATTAAAAAAGCCTTGAAATTTTTATATCTATTTAATATATATATAATCAATCTGAACTAGTCTCTGTAATTACTGAACCTATTTACTAAATACCTCTCAAACAAAAGCGATATTGATTTAACCTCTCGAATCTGGTGGAATTCCACAGTTAATTAAAGTAAAGATCGGCACTATCTAGGTGCCAAATTAAAAAAAAAAAAATGTAATAAATCTCCACCAAAGAATTGTTACATACATAAATAATATAAACAGAAATTTACAACAATAAATCACTTCAAAATGTCACATTTTTAATATTCTTTGAACATGAGATCTGTAATCAAGATAATATTAATAAACTGGATTGTGGATGCTTAATAAGTTATCCACATCATATTCTCTCCTTTCCAATCAGGAATATAACACAATGCTGGAGTCTTATAAAGCAAAACAACAACAAATTAAGGTATTCTAGTGAATATCGACTTACGTGTGGTCAGCAATAATAATCAATTTTTTTGCACAGGAAGCAACAATCTTCTCTTGAGCTAGGCATCCCCCTCCACCTTTGATAAGAACTAAATCACTGTCCACTTCATCAGCTCCATCGATAGTAACATCCAACTAAAATAATGTAATATGATCGATATATAATTACTCATAGTATAAGACTGAAAAATGGTTGGCTTACATAACATAAAACTGCAATTGTGAATAAAGTTTATTTTGGCTTAATTCAGTTAAAGGTTATGTTTGGTGGCAAATGTTTGTTATTACCTGTATTAAAAATAATTTATTTTTATTATATAACATAATATACAAATCTGAATGTGGAACTCAACAACTTGTTATGTTACAACTTGTCAATTCCTGAGTTATGTTACAACTTGTTTCAAAAGGAATGGCCCAAATACCATCATTTATATTTGTGAAAACACAAAGATTTACAGAATAAAAATTGATTAGCTTTAAATTATCTTGGCCTATAGTTTTAGCACATCACCACTAGACATCACTCTGCTTGTTGATATTGACTTTACCCTCGGTCAGATGTAAGATAGAGCTCCAATATAAAGAAGGCATTTTGTGTTCTGAATTATAAGACTGAATCTGTAGGTACAGTTCAATGTGAGTTTTGTCTTGTTTTTGTGGTTGATTCGCTCTGGTAAAGAACATTCGTAGTTGCTATTGGCAGTTATGAGAAAAAGGAGGAAGAGGCCATGTCGACCAGACTTCTGAGGAAAGTGTGTACAGAATTCAAGCATTTGAGCAAAGCCTGTGTAAGTTTGCTTGTCATGCTAACCAAGAACTTGCAATCCCTCGTTAAACTATATGGAGTGAGTGAGTTAACAATATATTTTATCATAAAACCAAAACATTACGGCTAGTGCAAGTACTTCGTGTTGGTGATGAAAAAAAAAAAAACATGTAGAATGCATTAATGCTCTTTTAGAGAACATGAGAGATTTTAGTGGTTTAGCTATGTTTCATGTATGCAGTACAGTAATAACATGTGCCAAAGGGACTTTAGATAACTCAAAAAATCATAGTGCATGAACAAAAGTTCATGTTTTTTTAGCAATTTCACAAATCAAGATGTATGACCCATTCTTTTTTTAGAATGACGTAGTGACAAGACGAATCTATCTTGAAATACATCGGAACTGACTCTTTCAATCTCCACATCAACCTCAGACCACAGAGACGTAGCATTGACACAATAGCTTGCAGGGTTTTCGAGATCCCTGTCTGAAAAGGTGCGTGGGACTTCAAAACTCACCTGGCCTGACATGATGAGTTTTCTCTTGAGGAAAATAATTATTCTTTTTCTAATGGAAGCTAGCGACTTTGATGAACTTAAAAACAGGATCACAGTAACATAGTAGCTTTACTTGAAGGAGACACCTTGTGAATAGTGTAGGATCAATTTAGCTATTGTCATGATCTCATCCATGCACTAGAATATGGGTAAGGTGCCGTTTGGCTTTTTGATTAAAATTTTATAGTTTATTAGGGACCTTAAGTACTATAAACTGTAAAATTTTAATCAAAATCGTTCGAGCCGTTTATGAGAAAAGTTGGTTTTTCCGTTATTTTATGGATTTTTATGGGAAAACAACTTTAATACAAAATCACCTCTCCTACCCCACCCTACAAGTCACCGTGAATCTGTTTAATAATTTAAATATGTTTGTGAGAAAGTATGTGCCAGTTCCTGGTACCGTTTATTTCTTTTTCTTTGAAGACGTCGGATAACACAGAATGTCGGATGAGCAAAGGTAGGATAAATGAGACTCTACTGTATATAATAATAATATGTTTTCAAGGTCAGCTGTTTTTAATACTTTCATCAATCATGAAATGCAAAAATAAATTTTTAATTTAAAAAGTTCCAGAAGTTTTTTTGGGAAAAGGGTAATTTTAGAATTTTGTCTTTATATACAGTAGAACCTCGATAATTCGAGCTAATTGGGGCTGACTGTTCCTCAAACTATAAAAAAACTCGGAATACATGCAGAAATGGACAAAATAAAGGATACTTTATTTTTTAATTAGTCGAAATATTAGAACATTTAAATACACTAATAGAAAATGTTTCGATTTTATCTCTATTACGGCGTCATTCGCCTACAGTTAATTCACTGACACCGTACTCAGCTGCAAGTTTCTTCATGGTTTCACCATTTTCTAGTCTTTTCAAAGCCTCTAATTTAATTTTAATTGGCACAAACTTTCTTTTAGCTTTTCCACTCATCGTTACAAAACACAATTAAAATTAAAACTTAAAACAATTTTAACAAAACACACTAAAAAATGCACTCACTAATCGATAATGTTAGTGGGAACTGACAGTTTACTATTGAAATGTTGACTCATTAACTACTTGCGAGTTTTTGTGTGTCGCCAAGTGAACGCAAGCCAGCCAATTTGATCCCTTGTCACTTTCAAGAGACTAGTTGTCATTTTAAACGTACAATGGGGCGGCGGTAACAAAGTAATTTCAAAGGCGTGCTACAATCGATGTTTTAGAAGCTTTAAAATAATCAATAAAGCTGTTTTTAATTTTGCAAAAACAGCTCGAAATACCCAGACTCTCGATCTACTGCGACTTGAATTATCGAGATTCTACTATATTAGTATTAACAAGCAAAAATTATATAAAATTTAATTAATAAAAACAATTAAATTACCTCTGGATGAGCTTCTAAGTCACCCAGTTTTAATTTGTGTTTAATTATCAGCTGACGAGCTTGGAAAGATGTAGGAACACAAATCAATTGTAAGCCTTCATTCTTCACTCTGTGTGCTGAAATATTACTTCATTCATGAATTACATTATGTATATAATATCAAACAATAAAAATAAAACATATGTTTGAAACTAATGCACTATTTTGGACCCAAATGTACCAACAACAAACATATTTAAAATACTCTTTAAACCAAGGGAAATTGTTTAATGGTCTAATTTACTTCACAAAAGGATTACATAGTACAATAAAGTAAGTATCAAAGGTATTTATAAGGTGCCTTTTCTAATAGCTATATTGTTTTGTTAATTCACTAGGGAAGACCCCTGCGGGTTTCGCTTAGTCAACCCCCGATGGAACTTTCTAAAAACATATGTTACGTTTTATTTATAATGCCTTTTATGTATAGAACTCAATACAAAACCAATGCCTTTTATGTATAGAACTCAAAACAAAACCATTTTTGGGAATGGCAACTCTTAAATTAGTACTTTTTTCAACTATAAACTAATTTTGCTTGGTAACCGTTTAAGATGGGAAAAATTTTTAAACACAAAAGTTGTAGATAAATGAATTCCACACTAGCGATTTTTCATCAAATTTAAGATCTGATCTTTCGTTTTACCGCTATAGCATAAAATATAAAGCCGTAACAAAACCGTTTTTGGGAATGAAAACCCAAAACTACCACTAAAAATTTGAATATCAAAATGAAATTTAAAATTTCTTTAATTTTCCTATTTACATCACAAAGCATACGTGCCATATTTCATCTCTCTAGTTTCATGGGAAGTGGGAGAATTAGTGATGATCAGTGAGTGAATGAGGGCTTTGCCTTTTATATATAGAGATAAGCTTGCTTATTCTTATGATTATTAGGTAGTACAGGTCACAGCTTCAACTGTGTTGATTACAAACTGTTATATTACAGTGGAACTTTGCCAGTTCTAACTTATTGATTGTGACCGAGGTCTATTCAGACTAAGTGGGTTAATTTATTATCAATATAATTCTTCGTACTTATGAAGTCTACAAGTAAATTAAACAAAATTAAATAACACAAAAAATATCATTGTTTTTTATTTAGAGTGTTTTTAATTAAATCAAATGTTTAACTTGTGAAAAACAAGAATAGTATTCACTTTTTATAAGCAAGAACACTACCCCCCCCCCCCCCCCCCTTCCACCCGTCCACTCAACCACCCTCTAACGATCATCGAGAATTCTCGTTAGAAAAATATGGTCGCCTTATTGTAGTAGGCAGAATTTGCGAGCACTAGGGAGGACATCGCAAGCTCGGGCTCCTATTTTAATCTCAAATTTTGTTGATAATTTGTACGTCCCAACATTTTAGGTGCAAATTTTGTCCGGTTTTACGGACTGGTAGGATCCACTGTATTTATAAATTGGAAATGTAAGGCATCAAAGGTTCTACTGTAACAAATATCCTATATGACATATTTAAGGGGAATAAAAAAAACTCAAGTAAAAAATGCAAATAAAATGTGTATTTTTTGCAGTTTTTGAACCAAACACTAAATCTAGGCAAATAACTATTTTATAGACTTACTTTTGTCTGGAATTAAATATCATATTTACATTCAATCATAAATAGAGCAACACAATTAAAATCAAAACCAGAAATATTCTGCTCTGTACAAATACTGTTACTGCAGCCTATAACATTTTTGAATTACAACTCAAACCTCAAACAACTTATTTACAATCAAAACAAAAATGAGAAAATATGTCTCATTTACTATAAAAAATGTTAAAACATAAGTATTTTAGTTTTGTGTTCTTTCTTCTTATTTCATGTTTCCTCAACAAAATCCCTGTGGACAATTGACCTGACCACCAAGTGAAATTGTATATTTTGGGGGGAGATCATTGTTGATTCCAGTTAGTGATTCACTTCAACTAATGCCCTTCGTAGTTATTGTCAGTTTCGTGGCTACGCCACTGATGGGCGGTCTACTTTGTACCCTCGTAGTAGAATTCCCATAAATTAATTTTTAATAAGTGAAACCAGGGGCTTTAATTACAAAATATTGATCAAGCAAGAAAAAATCTTATTTAAAGGCACCAAGGATTTTTGAGTTTTAAATGCATTGATGTTTAAACAATAGCTATAGAGTGTATAACTTTTTAAAATAAAGAAACAATTCTTTTACAAAAATTTACAGAAAATATCAAGAATGATAACAACAGATTTTTAAAGTTCAAAAGTGACTATAGATAAGGTTCTCACCAAATAATAATACTGTACTAATCAACTAAATAAAGCTCATCATAAAATATGTTTTATCTTCAAACTGTAACATTAGTAGTCCTTAGATCTTTTACATTTTTTAGATAAACTGAAGGATGCCTGGAAAAACGTTTCTTTTTAAGATAGAAATAGGATAAGTTGCTGTAGTAATTTTGATATCAACATCCGAGTCAGTTTACTACATGTGATAACATTTTAAACAACATATAAAATTAAATAACTTAATGGAAGGTATTATAACTGAATCAAAATCAACCAATATTTCTATAAACGGTGAAGAAAGTCTCATAGGATTTGTATGTTGGCTTGCTAGAGGGAGTTACAATAACTTTAGTGGCTTCTAGCAAAACTTTAGTTGTAGTACAGTATGATACAGTGATGAAATCACGGATCCCTCTTTATCACCATTTGGACTAATCACCAACAGCTGTGATTTAACAATAGCTAAGAAATAATTCCAGATAACCGAATTACCAACCATCAATCTTATACATACCTATTCTTTTAACTGCATAAACTACTGTGGATCCACTTCCAATTCCAATAACGTTGTTATTCTGAAACAAAAACAAAAATTGCAACTTAATTCTAAGTAGCCTAAATACTCAATGAAGCTTGTATTTTCTTATTTTAACACAAACAAATTTCATTAGAGAACCTCCTAAATCAAATTTCAAAAAACCTTCTAATAACAGCATCATATTTATTTATTTTTTACCAGCATTTGAGACATTAAAAAATTCAAAAAATTAACTCTTCACAATCATTAGGTATTTAAGAATTTTAGAGCAGTTTAATCAAAGTTCAGTTTAAATTAGGCTCAAAGGATATTAAAACAACAAATCGTTGATTTAAAATAACTGGTATAACAGTATTCACAGTGATACGTAGCCTATACATTATATTAATTTAATTACATTATGTGGCAAAATTATTACATTTTTATTTAAAATTGTCAAAAATTAAACATATAATTACAACCATGTTACAATTTCATGCCTAAACTTTTTTTTAAACACTGAAGAGAGTAGCCAAATTATGCATTTAATGCCCTTAGTTTCTAATTAGGTAAGGTCGTATTGAATTATTATTCATGTTTTGACTTGGTTAAAATAACTTATAAAAAATCTTCACCAACTCTATCTCTACAGACTCAACAGCTAAAATAAATTTTAAACCACCTTGCCATACTACGGCAGGACTATGTACAAAATAGTCTCTAGAAAATTATCCTAATCTTTAAATAATTATAAGAATACGGTGGGACCTTAAACCACACCCTGCGTAAAGGGCTGAAGCAAAATGGCATTACTCTTTCTTATAAAACCAGCAATAGACTTGCTAAAGCCTTAAACACTAAACGAAAAACCACCAATAACAAATACAATTCAACTGGTGTTTATAGACTAGTTACAATTCAAATATTTCCCTAACTCTGTAAAGAAAATAAGAACGAGATTAAAAATACGTATTGGAGCGAGAGAGATAGAAGTCAAATTGGAATGTCATTCATTTAGTTAATCCGTCATACACGCCCGACACCTAGCGACAATTATGCGCAACACTAAATACTACAACGGAAAGGTACAATCAAATCACGACTTTCAACTCGAATTCATTAAAATAAAATTACAAAACGAATCTGTAGACCTACATTTCCTACATCAAAAATATTCAAAACTAAATTCTGCATCCAGGAAAGCTAAAATAACAACATAAAACCAAGTCAATCGACAAAGATTTACGTTAAAACGCAAGGAGAAACTAGGCCTATCTAATTACAAATCGAAGAGAAGTTGGCAGAATAAATCCGATTACAAGAAAAATACATTCTTATTAGAAAATTAAACCAGGCCTACGAAAAGAACCAATTTTTTACATCTCAAATGTCTTTGGTCTAAATCTAAAATAAACGCCGATAAGCTATTATAAAATATAAAAACGAAGCCCCGACTGACAAAATTTAATCGTAGGCGGATACTTCATGTATGTAAACTCCTCCCACGAAACGCTGTGATTGGTCCACGTAATTCTTGCTACCAAATGAAAAATACAAAGAATAAGATATATACATTCTAGAAATTAGATAGCAATTATTGTAATAAGGAGTTATTTAAGTGTTTTCTATAATTTAACTGTTTAAAATCATATTAAATTCATAGTAAAACATTGTTATGTATCAAAACAAAGACACAATTAAAATAAATCACACTTCACGACTCCCAAACACCTATTACATTAACAAACCCAAATTCCAGAAGATATGAAGATTCATCAGGCGTTATTATCCATTTCCTGGAAAGGTAGAGAAGCCCCAAACGAAGAACATTGTTAAGTTGGCCACTAAATAGTGCAGTTGATATAATTTTGGCTGTTGAAATTTAAAGAAAAGAATCGGTATTTGAATAAATATGAAGCTTATGAAGTTCAGTGTTTTTTCCTTTATAACAATTACTATCAAATTCTAATCTACAAGAACAAACAACCAATTGGGTGAGAACTTTCCAATTAACTAGGCCTAGTCTATTTTAAGATCCAACACCAAACCAGTTACCTTAGAGGGATAACTTATCTGTTTAAACTAAACTGTGAATGATAATACATATATATGTTATGCATATAGATTTACCAAGAACCTTTGAACTTTAAACTATCGTAAATTCAGTGATCCATTATAATACTAAATCCATTAACCAAATAACCTTTTTGACGATTCCATATAATCTTGCTCTCATTAATTTTGTACATATTTTAATTGTGTTATCTATAATCAAATTTGTTTTCTTTTTAAATACTTTGGGAAAAAGACGGCTCCAACCCACCGAGTTAAGATCTTGTGTTTTAAAATTTTATTGAACAACAATTAATAACCTGTTTATCATCAAACTTAGTGTTCATAATCTAAATAATATTGTTCTTTGAAAACAAATATCATTTTATGAATTACCTGTAATAATACAGAAGTAAAAGATTGTTTTATAATTGTAACCCTTGTCGACCATCTTATTTTAATATAGATTTAATTGTAAAGTAAAGTAATTGTGAGGGTTGTAGTAGACTCAAGTGTAACGATTTTTATATTGGACGTTCATTTAAGACAAGATTTCGCTAGCATGTCCCTAAACCCAGGGTCCTACTACAGAAATCGAGTTTCGCCCAACATATTATGGATAAAAACCACATATTTAATAGCATTGACGAAAACATGGATATCTTGCACTTCTGCGATAAAAACCGCAAAATGGATACTCTTGAAGAGTATGAAATATACAAAGCCCTAAAAACACACCTGATAATGTCTTAAATGATAAACAAAAATTTAATTCAAACCCTATTTTTAATCTTTTAAATAAATATTCTGGGAACATAGACATTTTGACATAAAGTGAAAGGAGGGAGGGGGACTGATAATGTGCCTTTCCAAACTCTCGGACTTGGACACGCAGTGTAGGACATGTCCTTTACGGATTCACTAGTGAATGACGATATGACTTTTACCTTTAAAAAAAAAAAAATTTAACGTTTTGTGATGTGTTTTGTGTTTGTATAAGTGTTATGTGTATTTCAACGATGTTCAGCTGAACAGAACTTTTATATAAGTGTAAGAAGATTTGAAAATGATCTGAAACAAAAGATCGAAACCGGTCATCTAGAACAAAGAACAGGAATAGGAATTGACGTTTTTTAAAAGGTACGTACCTAAATTATTATTCGTACAACCTATTCCAGAGGCTAAAATACCTAAAATGTATAAATTTAAATAATTGTTTTACTAAGTATGTCAAGTTTTTGTTAACAGCTTCTATTGGATGTAGAATCTATAAATAGAGGACATTTAAAAAATTAAAGACAGCCTGAACATAATTTTATCTGTAGGTCTTGATCACAGTTGGCTACATATGTTTTCAGTTTATAAAGCTATATATATTTTAGCCACGATGGCCCCACAACCACTGTTAAGGCGTCAAAGCTTTATCAATCGTCATGGCAACCATCAATGGAAAAGTTCCGGGTTCAATTCCCATTGACCCCGAATCATTTTCTAAATGGTTTCTTAACAGACATCGTTGGCTGTGGTTCGGATTCCACGTAAAACTGTAGGTCCCGTCTTCATTAGCCTTAAGTGCAAAACAGCAGGACGTTAAACAAAAAAAAAAAAAAATATAAACATATTCATATTTAATAACTATACCAGATATCTATGTCAACATTTAATGTATACATAGATATTTTTTAATGTGTTTTCTGCCTTGGCAAATTAACATACAGTTCAACGTTCATAATGAGATTGATGAGCCCACAAAGTAGTTTGTAAATAAAAGCAAATTTATGTTAACAATATTACAAAATTTGTTCTCAGATAAATGCAAATATAAACTTTGTAATAAAAAACCAAAAGTAAACGCTATAAAATTTCATCATCATTGCCTTCACCATCACTATCATATCTAGATTTTGATTGCTACAAGAAAACAGTTTATGAAATATCTGAACAAAAACTGATCTCCTGATACCGATCCCAGTAAGATTTCAGTGACAAGTTGCATAATTTGGTACCAATTCTTAATTTTAATAAACAAATATCAGCTGCTGCTAAGATCTTTTTTCAACCTATTTTGTATAACATTGAATCTTCAACCACAAATTTCATTTTTTTAAAATTTATACTCTATAAGAGTTAGTTATCAAAAATTACACTTGGAGGAGTATATTTCAGACAGTTAATAAAACTCTTGTAAAATCAGGCAAATCATCTACTTCGAAGAACTCTTAGTGATAATTTGTCAACTAATAATATCAACAGTTGATAAAACTCTTGTAAAATCAGGTAAATCATCTACTTCGAAGAACACTTAGTGATAATTTGTCAACTAATAATATAATTATTGTAGATATCATATGCTATTGCATCATATTATGTTTATACTCTGGACAATAGTCATATGTAAATAACTATTCAGCTATAGTTTTAGTACATTGTTATGTTCAACTTCTGTTCGATATAGCAGAGATTAATAAAAAATGTGTTATAACAATATCTTGTTATAGTTAATTAACCAATTCAAGACACGATAGTTTTGGCGACGAAGATATCAATTTAGAAATTAATAGGAGAAACATGAAGAATATTATAATTATTATCACATGGTAAATATATGTAATATGTAACTAACCAAACTAAGCCAGAAGCTTTAAGCTTGTTAGGCTAAGATTAGCACCATTTTCAAACCTTCAGGTCAAATCATATTAACAGTTAAACATTTTAAATACTAATTCAAACTATTTACTAATCCAATTCCTGTAGATTCAAATAACTTTCATAATTTCAAGATGGATCCTGAACAATTTAAACACTTTATGGAAAATATGATTGTAAAGCAACAAATGCTCATAAATACAATTTCATCGATAGTTAATGGCAAAGAAAATGTAGGCCTAAATGAAACTATGTCGACGTCTCACATAATACCATTTGAAAACTTTGATTCTAAAAAGGAAAAATTTCTAAACATGTAGAACATTTTGAAAATTACCGTTCAATGAAACATGCAACTGACGAAGAAAATCAAGCTCAACTTTTGTGTGTTTCAATTGGATCTGTCCATTACAATAGCCTAGCTTCATTTTTAGGCCCAGAAAAACCAGTACATAAATTCAGCTATGAAGATCTAATAAAATCTTTCAAACAAATGCTTACTTACACCTATGAAAAGTGTTGTAGTTTCCCAAAATTATTTCGTAAATCTTTACCAAACAGAAAATCAATCAGTATCTGAATTTGTAGCTGGTTTTCAACGTGATTTAACAGATTGTGAACTAAATTTGAATGTGACAAAACTTTATCAATTGCCGAGTAAACCTAATGGCAGTGTTCGACTTTGTGTCGATTACAAGTGCGGAGTGAATGAAAGACTAGTTCAAGCTAACCATCCAATCAGAAGAATTGATGATGTTCTAAGTAGTTTACGTAACTCACTTTACTTTTGTTAACTCGATTTATTTAAAGCATATCTTCACTTACAAGTCGATGAAGACAATATAGTAAAATTCAGGCAATATCAACTCGTAGAGGTACATACGGTACCGAATGAATAGATTAAGTTTTGGTATTAAAAAAGCTCCATCTGAATTTAACAGAATCCTTTCACAGATTTTAAACGTAGTTCCCAAGACAGAAAGAAGCATACTTCGATGACATCATTGTACATCGATGTACACTTGATGAATGCACTTCAAACCTTAAACTTTGCCTTCAAAGGCTAACAGATTATGATCTACATGTTAACAAACAAACATGTTCTTTCTTCTCTGAATCAATTGAATACCTTGTACATATAATTGAATACAACAAAATAAGAAAATCTCCAACCAAGACTGATGCAATCCGAAACATGTCTCGACCAACTAACCCTGACGAAGTAAGAAGATTCTTAGGACTTGTGACATATTATTCAAGGTTTATACCTAACTTTTCAACCATGACTTACCCCCTTTAATGCCTTCTAATAAAAAGGGAACATTGGTTATGGACTTCAAAATGTGAATCTGCTTTTCTGAATTTGAAAACGGAACTTTGTAGCGATCGTGTTCTTGTTCCTTTTAATCCAAGTCTACCTCTGAATATAACAACCGATGCCAGTCCCACTGGTGTTGCTGCCATAATAATCCATGCGTAAAGAAAGACCGATTGCCTACGCCTCAAGATCACTAACTCAAGCGGAAATTAACTATAGTCAGTTGGACCGTGAAGCTTTAGCCATCATATTTGGGGTAAATCACTTCTATTGCTATCTATTTGGTAAACATTTCAGCCTCACCACAGACAAACAACCAGTATCAAGAATTCTTTATCAGAACAAAGTGCTTCCACTAATTACATTTGCTCGTCTTTTGAGATACGCAACATTTCTATCTGGTTTTAACTATTCTGCCAAGTTCAAGAAAGGTGAGATGAAAACAAAAATGTTGACTGCTTATCAAGTCAAGAACTTAAATAAAAAAGGCTTCAAACTTCAACTGACCAACTGATGGGAGATGAAGTGAACCAAATGTGTTTCGACAAAATATTTCGCATTTCAAATGAAGAAATAACCTTTTCAACTATCAAGACTGAGGCGCAAAAAGATCAAGAAATTAGAAAAATTGTCAAACAACTCTAAAGTAAAGGAGAAGACTCTGAATTCACCCTCATAGATGGAATAATTTTTAGAGGGGAGAGGGGAGAGAATATTCCGTCCAAGATCAAAAATACTTGAAGAACTACGTGAAACACATTTAGGAATGACAAAAATGAAGCAATTGTCACGACAATATGTGCACTGGCCTGGCACAGACACCGATATTGAACGAATTGTACGAAGCTGTGAACAATGCGATTGAACAAAGTCCAACTCTCTAAAACAAGTTCACTTTTGGGAGACGCCTGAAAAAAATAGGGACAGAGTGCATATTGATTACGCAGGTCCAGTTGACAATACATACTTCTTAATCTGCATGGATGCAAAATTAAAGTGGGCGGAAGTAAGAATATCAAAAGTACCGGTAACTCCTGATTCCTTCAAGACTGTCAATCTACTAGGAGATATTTTTGTTTTCATGGTTAACCCAGACAAATGGTATCAGACAATGCTGCTATTTTCAAAAGTGATGAATTTCAAACGTATTGCAAAAACAGAGGAATTTTTTCAAATTCATTGCTCCGGGTCATCCGGCAAAAAATGGTTTGGTAGAGAGAAATTTTCAAACCCTCAAACACAAACTTCTAGCTACGTCTAATGAACACATTCTAATTAAAGACAAATTAAGAAAGGTATTGTTTCAATATCACGCTACCCCTCTTGAATGTGACAAATCACCTGCAGAACTTTATTTAGATAGAAAATTCATAATTCGCTTGAATGCTATCTTCTCAAACAACTCGAAACCTTCAAGTAGTCACATCAAGTCTACAAGAAGCTTGAATGTAAAGGAGAGAGTACAAGTTGGATTCTTCAAAAATAACAAAACCATTTGGGAATTTGGTGAAGTATACAAGAAAATTAGCAAACTACACTATTTGGATACTTTTGGACAGTGGAAGAATAATAAAAAGATATATTAACCAACTCTACTCAACACTAGACAGCAAGAAAAATAAGAAATCTGTTATTTTTGGCCCTACACAGTGTTTTGATGTTCCACGACTTCCTCAAACTATAAATGAAGACGTTCCATTACACTACCACATCCAGTTGCACGACCTCAAGTGATCAATCTCGACCAAAGTCAAAGACGTTCGGAGAGAATGAGGAAACAACCAGAACGGTTTAAAGACTATGTTATTTTAAGTTCTTATTTTCTTCGATGTAGGCCCTATCCTAATTTTGTTTCCAATGGACTTTTGAATTTAAGTGGGAAATTATATTGTAGATATCATATGTTATTGCATCATATGTTTATACTCTAGGTAATAGTCATACGTAAATAACTATTCCGCTATAGTTTTAGTACATTGTTATGTTCAAGTTCTGTTCGATATAGCAGAGATTAATAAAAAATGTGTTAGGCCTATAACAATATTTTGTTATAGTTAATTAACCAATTCAAGACACAATAATAATTATCACTAATTATAACTAAGTGGTAATAATGTAAACTAAATGAAAAAAATAACGTTCTTATCTATAAATAAATATTAAGCTTGCTTTGTTAGATGATAGTTTGGCAAGCTTTCAGTGCAACACACCAGGTGGTACAAAAAATGTTGAGGAAACACTCAAATTAGAAGCAGAGTACATCAAATTAAAATGTTTAGTTTGTAAGTGGAAAGTAAAAGAGCAATCACTATTTAACTTTCTATATTACAACCATTATCCATATAAATTTAAATAGACCAATTCAAGGTCGCTTACGCGCCACAGACATTAACCTAGAGTGCGAGTTGGAGTCAAACTTGGCAGTGATAGCGACAGAAGCTCTCCGCACCTGTACCATCAAACACAGAATAAAATAGACTGGGCATTGCCTATACCTGTACAGCATGAAATGAAAAGTGTGTTTAAGTCCGCCTTCTTGGGAACGTCTAGAAAGCCGATACGGCTCGGTGATGACGCTAAAATTTTGATGCGCATATTTCAAATACACTGTTGTTTTGAACACTTACAACACACTAATTCCTTTGAATTTTTACTCACTGACAGAATATTAATGTGAGATGATAATGGTATAAAAAATCTTTAAAGGTGTAAATAAATAATCAAAGCTAGGACTTAATATGGAACTTTAAATTGTGACATGAAAAATTTGTTCTGTGAGGAACTTTTTTGTTTTGTTTTTTGTCAGAGACGAGGTGTAAGCGTAAAAGTTTGAGCCAATGAGTTAAATTTTATGAAACATATTTTTTCAATAAATTTTTTTTACAAGTAGCCTACGGTAGTTTTGTTTTTACAGGAGGTTAAAGATACAATTAAGTGCGCACCAGAATCTCGCTCAATTCTCATGTTGCACGCCGACCGTCTCGTTATAGCCTTACTGGCAGACAATTTATTGTCTCTAAGATTTTGTTAGTTATTTAAGTATGTTACAGTGTGTTGTAAGTGTTCAAAACAACAGTGCATTTGAAACACGCGCATCACAATTTTAGCGTCATCTCCGAGCCGTATGTGTGTAAGCTTTAGTATAATACATTTTAGCTGTTTTTACCTGTTAATAACAAATTTTATTTTCATTAACCATCCAAAGATTAAAGGTAAACTGATTTAGAATGCTTTACGATACTAATGATTTATTTTAAAGCTAAACATTGTCAACATGGCTTAGCAAACTATTTAAAATATCATTTTAAATGTCATTTTAAATGTAGGCCTATTAACATTATGTTATTATTATACTGTGTAGAAATCGATAAATAATACTGTAGGCCTACAGTATGAAAAAGTAATGCATAATAACGAATAACATCAACATGGCTTAGCAAACTATATAACATTAGAATAATTATTAAGTGTATTAATATTACATCGCTATACTTTTTAACTTTATTTCTAACTTGTATAAATGACAAAATAAATGCCTAGGCCTAAGAATTTTATTAGAGTCTATGGAAGAGATAAAACATTAGGGCCGGAGTTAATAATTTTAGACTTATTTTTATGATACAGTGATAGGCTACGGCGAAAGTTTACTATTCGACCCTAGGCTAACCTTTGGCAACAGAAATGCAAGAATAATAAAAAAAACCTTAAAGATTCTAACCTATAATATTTAGTCACGTGCAGTATGTTTACCTGTATTCAACATTTAACAGTAGACTGTAAAACAACGTCGTTGTCTGCAAAAATATTAGGTTTGGGTGGAATAGTAAACTTACGCCAGTGATACAAAGTTACATAGATAAAAACTTGCCTGGATGTATTCATCAACTGCTTGATTTGCAGCTAATTCTTTTGCCTTTTCAAGAGAGTCCATAGCAACAGCAACCTGAGGGTGTGTTAAAGTGCTGCAAAATAATCTTTGTTTTTTATCTAGATTGGAAGTTTTATTGCAATCAGAAGGCGAAAAGTTACGTAAATTTTGCTGTTGTAAAGTAGCGCCACAGCTTAACAAACTTGCATGTACACCCAAAGTGAACAACAAAACTTTTTGTATTCTACATTTACCACATAACAGCAGTTTACCGGTAAAAAACATTTTGGCATTGACACCACTGCTTGCTCAATTTCAGCCTCAAGTCACAAATTATGACAGAGATGTACTTCAAAAAAATAATGTAGTACCATATTATTATTATATTTACTAATCGTAATGTTTATCTCGGTAATTAATCAAGTAAATTATTCACTCAAGATCAAAGTGATTGATTATGAATTTGCAGTGAAATCGGCAGGATTGTGAATAAAAACCAGAATAGCATTGCTTATTTTTTGTGAACTCTTTATCATTAGTTTTAATATGATATATATAACATTATGATACCGGTACTTATAACTTCTTAAAAACTAATCTATATCTATATATATAAAAATGAATTGCTGTTCGTTAGTCTCGCTAAAACTCGAGAACGTCTGGACCGATTTGGCTAATTTTGGTCTTAAAATGTTTGCAGTAGTTCATAGAAGGTTTATACGTAAAAACAATTTGAAAAGTTTCCCGAAAAAGTTTTAAATTTGTAAGAAACTTAACAGCCTTTACTGTATGAACTGAAAACCATAGCTTACAAAAACAGCTGTTCGTATAAAAAGCTTAGCAACACGTTATGTTTGTTTACAATCATTACCATAGCAAATTTGTAATCACTTTAATCTTTGACTATGGAATTCGTAAGATACATAATCAATGCTTTAATACTCTTCAAAACTAACAGCTTTTTAAGGTTAGATTGAAAAACTATAAACAAACACAAGGAAAATCAACAAAAAATGCTTACAGAATTATAATTCAACTCAAACATTGGTTATTAAATATCTACATAGGCCTACTTAGAGATATGCTGTTTAAAATATTGTTTATATAAAATATATCATAACTATGAATTTTTTAATACTTTTCAAAACATATTTTCGCTATCAATAATCTTATCTTCTAAAGCGAGAGATAATTGTTTGTCTGCTAAATGGATCTGGAATCTCCGTCTAAGGATTTTTCATTTTTTCATTTTATATGGAGCTTTTGGCCACGAGAAATCGATTGGAAATGGTCACCAGTCTGGAAAAATTCGTTTTCTACGTCTTTTTATTAAATTAAAAAGTGAAATTTGTCCATTTTAAACAATACAAAGCACAGCTGATGCAAATGTTTTCAATGCCATTACAATAATCATCTGCTTTCTTTTAAACTGTATATTTTATTAGAGGTAAGCATAATGTTGTATCTATTTATAGTTACCATGGCAACGAATACTTCTGCTAAATAAACATACACTTTATTTAGTTGTTTAATGTTATAGGCCTAACCTAAACGATGTTCACGGAAATTTGCACAGCGATCAAAGTTTGCACGGAATAGTTATTGACGTGAGCGAACTAGGCCCAGGGCCGGCGCAAGGACCATGCGGAACATGCGGACGCATGGGGCGCTGCCAGGGAGGGGGCGCCGACGAGCCGGTAAAAGGTTCAAGACCAAGGCGCCTTCAAAATTTTCCGAAAAATATTTTTGCACCGAAAAATGTTTGCCTTAAGACGTGGCCGCCCTTTACGGGTTTTAAAATAAACTCCCTATTTCTGTTTAGCGCTTTTTTAAGGACAGACAACCTACACCGCTATAGGGCACCATCCTTTCAGAGTCGGCGCCCTTTAGTTTCAGTGAAAAATTCGCCCCCCTCCCCCTTAAAGACGTGACCGCCCTTTTCGGGAATTAAAAGAAATGCCATATTTGTTTTTGGCTCCTCTTTACGAACAAAAAAGACCACATACACCAGTTTAAGGCGCCATCCTTTCGAAATCGGCGCCCTTTGGTTTCAGTGAAAAACTCGCCCTCTTAAAGACGAGACCGCCCTTAAGAAACGCGGAAACGCCCATTTCTTTTGGCGCCTCTTTATGGATAGACAAGATCAGGTTCAGGTACAACGGTATTGTATAGGGCGCTATCCTTTCGAAATCGGCGCCCTTTGATTCCAGTGAAAAATTCGCCCCCCTAAAGACGAGACCGCCGTACATTTTATACTAACTTCTTTCTTGTATGTGAGTTTGATATTAATGTAAAATCTTAACATTAACCTCAATCTTAGAATGTTACCGAATTACCGCTGTTACCTTATTGACAATTATACCTAACCCTTTATAGAATAAGAGCCAGCCACATGAAAATTTAATCGGAAAGGTATAAATTTGTTTCATAACTCATTTTGTAGTATGATCCACCGCAAAATAACATATCGTGGTCTGGCAGCTTGTATCCGTCGGAATATGGTGTGGCGCACGCTCAAAAACACCAAAAAATTGCAAAAAATAATCGGAAAGTATATACTTGATTTTGGTCTCATTTTTTAGTGTTACCCATTCTAAACACGAATTACGTGGTCTGGCTGTCGAAAGCTGTCGGAAACTGGTTGCCAGACCTGTTTTTATATAGCGAAAAATTGGGCCGAAAATTAAAAAAAAAATAATTGTGAAGATATATACTTGATTTTGGTCTCATTTTTTAGTGTTACCCATCCTAAACACGAATTATGTGGTCTGACAGTCGAAAGCTGTCGGAAACTGGTCGGACAGCTGTCGGAAATTTTCATTTAATTTTTAGTTTTTTATTGGACTACTTTACACAAATATCTTCAGAAATAAATTCTCTACAAGATATAATACGTTTGAGGGTTTATAACCATTTCACAAAGTTAATGTACTAAAACCCTACAGAAAACATTTTTTTCAGATTTATCCGCATTTATCTTGAAGCATCATTTGTGCAGCTACGGAAACAGCACGTATAGTTGACTCTGCATGGTCTTTGCCGCGTAAGCCAGATTTTTTGAGACTGAATTTTGCGTTTTGGGTCAAATATTGTAACAATTACTGCAGTTATTAAATTTACATGCTCATTTTACGTAAATTAAATTAAATTTTACATCTTAATTAACGCCTTACACATTTCAATAGGGATTCGTTTCTGTGAGTAATCTGAAACACGGGTGAAATCTTTCGCCAGCTGTAACTATCTAACGAAGCATCTCCAGACCTATGAATAAATTAACTTTTTTCGTTATTTTTGCTAGTGGAATCAGCTCAGAAAGTGCTCGGAACATTATGCAAATAACTTATTATTTTAGCTCAAAATAATTTTAAAATATTTTGTTTCTATAGTCATTCTGGGTATTGTTGACAACTACCAAGAAATACATTTTCCCTTTTTTTGGTCAATATCTCTGTTGTCCTTTGAGCTACAGACAAAATAAAATAATCATTGAGTTTTTCATTAAAAAACTAAACTTTTTTGTCTCTTGTAATGTTTTTGTAAAGTTAGCGGTTTTTGAGATATTTCACATTAAAAATTATAAACGGCCGCCATTTTGAAAATATTTAAAATATTGTTCTAATTTTTCGTACAGTGATAAAAGGATACGCAAAAAATATGTGTACAAAGTTTGAGCTCAATATCTTTTCTACTTCTAAAAATATTAAGTATATTGTAAAAAAACACATTCAGACAGACAGACCGAAAACGGAATGAGATAGGACACATGTTAGGCCTATATTACATTTTTTTGTTTCTTTTGACATACTGAATAACGTGATAAAGTTTGTTCATATGGTTGCAAGACACCCTGTAGAAAATATTTTATATTTACTTTTATTTTTAAAATTGTTGCTCGATGTTATATTTTAATTTGATTTTATATAATAAAATAATTTAATTTGGTATACATTTGATAGAGTACCTATTTTGTATTGCAATAAGGAGATATATAAATATATATACATATATAGGGGTGGGGGGTTGTTGTGTATAGAGGGGGGGCGCCAAAAATTACTCCCGCATGTTCAGGAAAAACCCCTTGCACCGGCCCTGACTAGGCCCTAGGCCTAAATCGATATTGAAATACTAAACTTTAATTTAGGCCTGACTTATTTCTGAGGTATAGCGTTGAGATTATGGTTAATCCTTTAAACTGTATTTTTATTACAGGTAATCCTAATGTTGTATATACCCTTCATTTAGTTGTTTAATGTTATAGGCCTAACCTCAAAACTCAATAATCCAATATTTATTACTGAAATCATAGCCTTGCTTATAATCGAGCTTTAGCTCGGTCTCCTGGTACTAATAATAACAAACAAATTATTTGTCACCATGCATAACCATAAACATACACGAGTTTAAACATATTATATTGAAAACTAAACAAACAATCTGAATTAAACTAAATGCCATTAAAATATCACATTCGTAGCTTTATTTTGATATATAATTGTATAATTATTTAAATACTAAACAATATCTTATACTAATTAGGCCTATACATTTAAAATTACAAACTCTATTTGAACCAGTTTGTTACATCCTAAATTAACGCGGATGTTACAAAGTGATTCAAATATCTTTTCTACGACCCCCAGCTAATTTAAACCCTCGCTAAGAAAGGGTTTAAAGAAATTCGAAACTTTAGGGTGGTTTGGGGAGGGGGTCAAAGTTACTAAAAATCCCTATAAGAACGAATTGGAATGAAATTTGGTACGTACCTAGCTTCCTTTTAGGCTGTAGGTGCTCGCAACATTGACAATGAAATTAAGTGAAAGTCAAAATTAGTAAAAACTATAAATTAAAACGATATATTTAAAGCTTTTTCATGTTAGATAGTAGTTTACAGGAATACAATTTTCAGTGGTTTCCTGAATATCGTAGCCTTTTTTTCATGACCACAGTAGTAGGATACGCTGGATACGCACGGGTATTCAACGAACACTTTAAAAGAATACAATTACGTCAAAAAGACTGAAAATACTAACAACTACGCGCAACGCCGTACGGGTCAACTAGTTTCATATAAATAACTCATATTCTGTCACAAAGTTGAATAAAATTATCAAAATCGTTTCAAAAAGAATACCCGTACCGTCGACCTCAAAGAAACGTAAATTACAACGCAATCAAATTAATTTGAACTAATCTCCTAAACAATAACAATTATTTATATTAACTCATTCTGGTCTCTACAACAACGGATCCGTCATTAAAATAGTTTTACTTGGTAGCTCGTTGGCTCAAAATTTGTACAATCGTATAGGCCATAAAGCCTAGTTCACACTTACTACAATCAAGAAACAACAAACTGTTTGCAAACAGTTAAAAAGTTTGTTGTTTCTTGTTTCACGTTTGTCTACAGTTTTCAAATTCTTTCGCAACTGTTCCGAAATAAATTTTTGTCATTGTTTTGTGTCCACACTCCACACTACCTAGGCAGTGTTTCTGGGGATGTTGACTGAAGAAGACGTTCTTCTAGCTTGTGCTAGTTTACATTTTATTCTACACAATGAAGTTAGCTTACCTAGGAGAAGGCGATGGTGGACTCCAGATTTCTTGAAGAAGGTCCGTATTACGTGTGACGAGTTTCCGGAGAAAGCGGGAATGCATTGCGGGTGTATAAAGTGCATAATTTTGTTGGTACCTCTAAAAATGAACGAAAAGCCGCGAAAATCGGTACGTGGAGGCTTTTGGGGCGCTGATCTCATTTCTGACCATGCGTAATGCCCCCAGTGTACCAGGGGGGGGGAGCAAAATTTGTAAAGTTGTGACAAAGACTTGAACATTTCCTCTCGGGGGTTTTTAGGGGCGCTGATCACATTTCTGACCATACGAAATACTCCCGGTGCACCGGGGGGGGGGGGGGGGGGGTGGCTTTGGGGGGCGATGGTTGAAAATTTGTGAAGTTGCGACGGAGACTTGAAAATTTCCTCTCGGGTTTTGGGGTTTCTGATTTTAATACTGACCATGCGAAAGGCCCCATTGCACCGTGGGGGCGATGGAGGGAGGGAATTTGTGAAGTTGAGAAATAGAATTGAAAAATTCCTCTCGGATTTTTTTGGGAGCGCTGATTTTAATTCAGAGTTAGAAAACAGAGGGTCCCGAGGTGTCTTGAGATTTTATAAGTACTGCGGGTGCTTTATAAACAAAGGTAAAATGAAGTATCGTGCCTTGGTGTTCATTCAACTGTGAGGAAATAGTTTTTTTAACTATACCATCAACCAAAGTATTAAAAGTTTTCTATTTTGCTCTTAACACCTGTCAAGTTGTAAGTAATACATCTACTGGAATAAAAGAGATGTCAAGGAAAATTTGAAAATTCATCTCAAATGAAAAATTTATACATTTATTTTTACACAAAATTTGATTGCATATAATTTGAGATTTCATTACTTGACTTTATTCATATTTTTTTTAAACTCTCCGAGCTTTGGTTTCAGAAAAGTCTTTGATTAATTCATCTATTTTAATGTTTTGCAACACATCAAACTCGATTGATACTAGGGTCCAACCAGCCACTCTTGGCTCATGGTAGATCTTAAATAATGTTTGATTAATGTAAGCTTCTTTCTCCACATGCGACAGTAACTGGTAGAGTAAGACCAATTCTTAAGGCTACACAAAGATTGGCAAAATGTTCACATATATTATGGAAGAAGATGTTAAATAATTTAAAATTTCCATGACAGCTTTTAAGAGGACGGCCTTTGATCTTGATCGACGTAAGAATAAGGAGTTCTTGGAATAACTGGTTTCCGTCTATATCAGAGTGACTTCCATCTGTTAACGCGATTTTAAGTTCAGCTGACTTTTTCTTAAGGTCTTCTTTTTTCTCCTCTTGTTGGATTTCGTCTGAGTCAAAAGCATTATACATAAATCCAAAAAGATTTTGGTGATGTCGGAGTTGTTTAAACCTTTCCTGCAAAGAAGCAGTTGCTCTGTAAAATACACAAAAATAAAAGTCTCTCTTAAAGGCGATCTTTGGATCAGTTGGTTCGTCTGAAGACTCATAATCGAACTGCTTTTTTTCCTTGTTGGGCGAAGTTAATCCTCTTTTTCAAACGTTGGCTCAATTTCTAGAGTTTCAGCCACTTCCCTCGCATCAACAAGTGTTTCCTCAAATTATCTGTCAGTTGTCAGTTTGATGAAGTATTCCATGATTTGGCCAAAAAGCTCAATGGCTTTTACAATGTCCAATTCTTTTCTCTTCAAAAGTTTACTCACCAAATTTACACGAAACAAAATCGTGTGCCATGTCAAAAGACTACAGATAAACTAGAAGTTTTTTAATTTTTTGGCCAAGCTAAGAGCTGCATTCTTCCCGAAAGCATCAGTTCTCGTACCGGCAGATATGTCCAATAGAGCGTCATACACTTCACCAGCTTGGTACCTAAGAGGACTTACAGCATCGATTCTGCTATCCCAGCGAGTTTCACTAAGTGGTTTCAAAGTCAATGACGATACCTAGTTTTGCAAAACAGTTCACCTGTGAGTTGACGCAGAAAAACTTATAGAGCTCTTGAACTGTCCCAAATAAGTTCACAGCATCAATGCGGCATCATTTACAACAATATTTAGGGTGTGAGCACTGCAGGGTACAAAAAAAGCTCGAGGATTCACATCTAGAATTCTCTTTTGCACTCCTGCATGTTTACCCTTCATGTTTGCACCATTGTCTTATCCTTGACCTCGCATGTCATTCAAAGGCAGATCAAGGGCTTCCAGCTGTTTTAAAAGAGTGACGGTCAATGCCTCACGATAATTTACAAGTATACAGTTCAATTCTTTGATTTATTCTCTACATTTTGTATAATAATATTTCATTTTTGGTCAAAGCATATATTCCTAAATTACGTTTCAAACTTTTCATGTTTTGTTAGCAGCCTTGTAGTAGGAACATAAAAATAGTTATTTTCAAAATACTAAATTTGAAATTGATAAATATTTTTATAGTTCTATTTAGAACTAAATTACGAACATTTTTTACACTTATGAAAAAATTACAAAAAATGTTTAATACTTGTAATGTAGGCTTAAAGTTGAACTTTTTCCTTTCGTTACTGAACATTTTTTGTTTCTTGAACTAATAACTTTTACAATGTAGTATCAATAAATTTTTTAATTGCATTATGAATTTTTTGATCCTTTCTCTACAAAAAAGGAATTAGGAAAAGGAATTTAATAATTTTGGCGAATTTTAGCACAAAGTTAGTATTGTAATTTTCTAAACAGCGCATATAATTAAAGGTGCTAAAAAGATATTCTCTCTTAACTGCAATCCAAGTTCATCATTTTGAGATTGTAATCCAAGCACGTCATCATCTGAGGGTCCAGCTCCAGCATCAGCTGATTCAGAGGCACCACGGAAAAATTGCTTAATGCTTTAGCCCTGCTGTTGGTCTTGTTTTTCAATATCAGCCTTTCTTTTTCTATAAAAATTACCCGAAGGCTTTCTTTTTGTCGACATGTTAATAATTATTGGAACTTATAGTAATGGGTCTATTTCTCATATCAGTCAATCGATTATGCCGATAATGTGGTTACTAAAAAGTTTGATGACTGATTTGAAGAGGTTATATGGACAGGGTGTTGTACAGGTGGGGCCCGGTGGGAGTGAAATACTCCTCCATACCCACCACACCAGACTCGCTGTCACTCCGCTTCCGGCCGGCTCGGATTCTCGGAAATATACGCCGCGCCCCCACCCCCAACACTTTTAGTTTCCTGCCGCCTCGTGCACTTTTGTTGTTATAATATATCGAATCTTTGACAAAAGAATAATTTTCTATTATTCTTTTTATTTTCCAATTACAAGTACTACAGTATTGCGGTGGCACAGGTCGCACATGCCAAGATCCGCCCCTGCCAGCCAACATCCGGCAAACAAATGAGAAACACGAAAACAACTGGCAATCTGTTTGGAAACAATGTTTCCGCAAACATGTTTGTAAGTGTGGACTACGCTTAAGAAACAATACGTAGGCCCAAAAATAAATAATTTATTATTGGAGCTTTCACAATAATAAAGAGAGGCTCCAGAATTAATTATAATCCTTAATTTTGCGTTTCACTATAAATAAACGGTACTAGGAACTGGCACATACTTTCTCACAAACATAATTTAAATTATTAAACAGATTCACTGTGACTTCATAATTTTGTAGGTGGGGTAGAAGAGGTGATTTATTAAAGTAGGAGATTAACTAATAAATATTATTATTATTATTATCTAGAGAGAAAATTATTCGGTCGATTTCGAACAAATTTGCACCAAACACGTCAATTAGGCCTGTATAGAAGCACGAAAAAAGGTTTTGACATTTTTTAAAACAACCCCCTTTATGGCCAAAAAACCCCAAAAATCAGTTATTATTATAAGCTAACGAAAATTTTTAGAAAGATGCCGTTTTTTGCATATGGTAGGGTACATTAAAGGGTACACATAAGCCAAATTTTATCAAAATCGTTAGAGCTGTTTTTTTATAAAAAAATAATAACAGATTTTTGGGTTTTTTTTCCAAAAAGGGGGTTGTTTTTCAAAAATTTTCAAAACCGATTTTCGTGCATTTATACAGGCCTACTTGACATGTCTGGTGCAAATTTGTTTGAAATCGATCGAATAGTTTTCGCTTTGTATACATACAGACATTTTGTAAAAACCACTTTTTTGAACTCAGGGAGTCCCAAAACGGATATTTCCACAAAAATCTCAACATTGTTTTTTTTTTTTGCGATCACAATTTTCTCTATACCGTACTAAGTATAGTGAGGAAGTAAAACAACATTACCAAAAATTTAACACGAGACTGGGGAATTAAAAAATATATAAACTCTATGAAACAGTTTTTTAATCCATTTCCAGGCCATAAATATTGTCTTGAAAGAGCAAGAGTTTCTTACAGATTGAAGAATAATATAAACACTAATCATTAAAGAGTTAACGGGTGCGGTACTAAAATCAATGACTAAAAAACACGATCATTAAAATCTACTTTTACAACACTACTCTTTTATATTACAAAATTATATTCTCCTTTTATTTATCGAGCCCCACGTTGTGGATGCCAATTTACAACACTTCTTTTTATTACAAAATGCCCCACTTGTTGGGCGTCAATTTTATTATATATCACTTTTGTTGATTACTGTTCATAAGCTAAATAGATTGATAAATGATGGAATTCAAAAACACAAGTTTACAATTTTAACAAATTATTTAATTGAGAAATTGAAAATTAAAATATATATACAGTTTATACACAAAATAGGTTAGCTCAAATCAAATGTTCGTTATAAATTCTCTTATAACACTCTTAATCTCGGGGGGTTAATGCGGACTCTTCCCAATATTATTATGAAACAAATTAATTATTAAAGAATGTTCTTGAAAATAAAATATTAAATTGAAAAAGGGGAAATGAAAATAGTACAATAGGTAAAGTGTAAGTGTATGTAGGTGTATGAATGAAAGTTTTAGAGAGGTTAAATTTATATTAATTGTCCAAAAATTCTTCTTATAGATATATTTACAATGTCTTTCAAATTTTGCAATGTTCAAGTTCTTACTAAATGAATAGTTTGAAATGTAGCATTAATCGTCTAAGTGACTATATGGATAGTTCTCACCCAGTTTATAACGTCTTCTTCTTATTAATTTTATTTATAAATGATTATTATTAATTACTTCACTTTACTTTTATAAAAGACAAGTTATTTGTTTAACGTTGATAAAGTATTAACACTAGAAAATCTTCGCTTTGGATCGTCTACTGAAGAGCTCTGGTCATACGTCTGCCTTCTTGGGCGTCTATTCAACAATTAAAATTGCCTGGAATCCTCTTGGTATTATTATCTCTGCTGGAATCCAAACTGGCTTGCTTTGGGCCTTCAGGAAATGGTACATAAGGCCTGGTGAATTTCGTATCTTCTGGGGTTTTGATTGTTGTGTAAGAAAATATATTTTAAAATGTTGTGTGTTTATTTGATGTCGTTTTAATTAAATTTTGAAATAATTTAGTTTTACAAATAATATTGAATGATAAAATTAAAGAGAAATTGATTAAATAAGAGATTATACGAAAATACCAAAAATAGCTCATTGTACAAATTATTCTCTAACATCTACTATTTACAACTAAAACTATACATTTGGCTTTTTGAAATTAGGTTTCCGCGGTGCTAGCGATCACGTGACTGTGGGCGTGGCTTGATAAACATCACATATTTGGCTTTAGCCGGCGTTTCGTTGACTTTCGGAGAATTATTACGGCTTAACGGTATTTCCTTTGAGATTTTACCAAAGACATTTTGGATGTAGAATCTTTCGTTCTATCTGATGGTGTTGTTCATTTTTTAATTTAAAATTTGGTTCTCTTTGGATCGATGATTATAATTCTGATGTGGCCTAGATTTTAGTATACCGGTCTAGTTTCAAATGGATTTAAAAAGTAAATTTCGGTCGATTGCTTGGTGATTGATTTAATCTTATAGTTTGGATGGATTGGTTGGTTAATTTAGATGAATTTTGATATGGGAAAGATAGTGATACGAAGTCGAGAAATATTATTAATTATGTAAAATGTTATCGAAAGTCGGGTGTTTAAAATATTGTTGATTTATTGTTTGCGATCCTGTCCGCTAGATGTCGTAGTTCAGATTGTTTATGAATGGGTTTGACTATCAGTTTTCTGTCTCTCTCGCACTCATGCGTGTTTAGTTAAAATGCAGTGATGTATGATTCTTTTGATTGATTGATATTATTATGCACTTATTCAAGTCATACAGTTCCAAACGGCGGCGCTCTGCGTAAATCAATTAGCCCAAACAATACAGATTGTTTCTAGTTATTGAATTTAACAGCAAGCGACATCCACAGAGTGACTTTAAGGCGGGTTACACACTGAAGTGGCGTGGCTGCCACGCGGAGGCACGCTGCATGCGTCGTGCCAGTGCATCGGCGAGTACGATGCAAGGAGCTTACACACTGGAATGGCGCCACATGGCCATACATTTATATCTGACTATACTCAGTATGTTCAAAAATGTCAACAAGTGAAGATGAGCTGTTCCTGTTGTTAGCTGGAAAATAAATTTAAATTACTTTATTTATAAATTATTATTATAAAATTTTTAGTATCGAAAACGTACATACTTTGAAAACAAAATTTACAATACATTTTTTAAATGTACATATCTTTTGATCTATATATTCGATTTTAAATATTAAAACAGATTTGGATTCACATTAAAATTATCTTTAACTTGTTATATTCATAACCCAATACATAACTAAAATAAATGTCAAATAATACAAAATAAAAAAAATATTGTTCACCATTTGTCGAATTTTAAATAGTAATTTTTATAGGCCTAGTCAGTAAAGGTGTTGAAATTTGTTGTAGCAATCTGATATTTTTAAATTGCTATTGAAGGAATGTTTTCTAAACATGGTTCAAATTTTATTAAAATCGGTTAAATAGTTTTAAAGTTATTCAATTTTTACTGAAGACATGAACAAAAAATTGTTCACCGAATCAAGATAACGGAAAGTAGATTTTATAGGCCTAGTTAGTAAAGGTGTTAAAATTTGTTGTAACAATCTGATTTTTTAAAATTGTTATTGTAGGTATGTTTTCTAAACGTAGCTCAAATTTTATTAATATCTGTTAAATATTTTTAAAGTTATTAAATTTTTACTGAAGACATGAACAAACAATTTTTCACCGAATAAAGATATCGGAAAGTAGATTTTATAGGCCTAATCAGTAAAGGTATTGAAATTTGTTGTAACAATTTGATTTTTTTAAATTGTTATTGTAGGTATGTTTTCCAAACGTAGTTCAAATTTTATAAAAATATGTTAAATATTTGTAAAGTTATTCAATTTTTACTGAAGACATGAACAAAAAATTTTTCACCGAATAAAGATATCGGAAAGTAATTTTTATAGGCCTAATCAGTAAAAGTATTACAATTTGTTGTAACAATCTGATTTATTTATATTATTATTATAAATATTGTTTCTATATGTGGTTCAAATTTTATTGAACTCAGATAAATATTTCTAGATTTGTTCAATTTAGAACCTGTAGAACACAAATCAGACCTGAAATAAATACTGACGAAGGCCAGAGAGTGGTATCTGCGCATGCGCTGGGTCAAGATGCGTGTGGCATGCATCGCCAAACACCGACCGATCGGTGTTCGAGTGGCAGATGCGTGGCGCAGCGTGATGCACGGAAGATGCGCCACGCCACTGCTACTTCAGTGTGTAGGAACCCGTTTAAAAGCATTGGTTGATTTTCGCGTGGCGAGCAGCTACTTGCCACTTGCAGCAAGCTGCATGCCACGCTACTTCAGTGTGTAACCCGCCTAAGAGTAGCTCATATGTATATAAAATACAAAAACTACAAGGCAAGGACTTTTTCACGTTTTTTATAAACAAAAATGACATTAAATTTTAACTTTTTGGAGTTTTCTATGATATTATAAACATTTATGCTTGGATCATGATACTTCCAACGGGACATTTAAATTAAAAAACCTAACAATTTTTTAAAGACCTCGATCGAACCATTTCTTACCGCGAAAATTCGGGAACGCTTAAAAATGACTACTTTATTTTTCAAAAGTTCATATCTTTGTTAATTTACAATATTAAGGTCAGATATTTCGGAAAATAATTGTTTAGTATGTGTACTTCAAACATGCGGAAGATGAAATTTGTCATATTAATAGTTTTTGCATAATTGCAGTATAAATAATTTATGCCATTCTTAGATATAAAAAGTTAACAAAGATATGAACTTTTGAAAAAATGTCAATTTTGAAGCGTTTTCCCGACTTTTCTCGATGAAAAATGGTCCAATCAGGGTCTATAAAAAACCAGTTTGTAGGCTTTTTTTTTAAGTATCGTGAACCAATCATCATTTGTTATAATATTAACAAAAAGCCCAAAAAGTCCTAACTTAATGTAATTTTGTTTATACAAAATGCCCAAAAGCTCCTTGCCTGATAGTTTTTGTATTTTACATACTTATGTGCTACCCGTCACTGTGGATACTTGCTGTTAAATTCAATAACAAAATTAGCCTTCTTTTTGCTCTATTGACTGGGCTAAGTTTTGTGTCTTTTCTTTGTGTTTTCTCGCCGGCGTGATCTTTTTAGACAACTACAATTTCAAATCGATGATTAATATATGTAAATATACGTTTTAGAACAAATTTGTAATTACAAAAATTAATGTTTAAAACATTCCTTTTCCAATGGTTTTTGTTTTATTGAGATTAGATGGTTTTTAGTGGCTGAAATATTCAATACAATCAGACGATAAAATAGTGCTGTCTGATACATGCTCGGCGGACTGAGACGACACTATAGTGTTATTTGGCGCTTATAGACAATATAGTGTTATTGTCAAACATATAAATCAAGTCTTAAAAAAATGTTTGGGGTGGTCATGACCCCCTTGACCCTCCCTCTGTATCCACCCTTGCTGAACACAATACCTACCTACTATATAGAATCCCTAACAGTTTTTCATTATGTCTACTTAAAAGCAAGCAAATTATTCAACAATCTTTATTTTAATGAAGGTTTACGTGAATATAAAAGCATGTTTTCTCCATAAAAGCGGCCGGTTCAAGGTAAAAAAATGGAAAATAATGCTAACAGCCAAAGCAGGCCAGTAGCTAGGCTTGCACAACAAGGGCCCTCAACCAAAGAGGGCTGAGGAACCTACAAGAAAATGGGGTGTAGACTCATTGATCTGGTCTTCAGCTCAGTGACTCAGCCCCTTCCCCGATTCCCGAAAATAATAGACTCTCCCACAATGTTCGTTACGACAGATAGTGTAATCACCTAGTTGCCGCTCACTGGTAACAGGAAAAGTACGGAAAAGTTTTTATTTTAGTTTGTGGGATCAAAGTTCATTTCAAAAACCTTTGTAAAAATTGTTAACGTTATAACGGGAATAACACGAATTCACAGACTAATGAGCCAGAAAGGTGAAAAAACTATTTTGATAAAATGTGCGAGGACCAAAGCAAACTTAACGATTGACAGATCTTATAAGCAAATTTAGAGTATTTGCGGCCGAACAACCTGCTGCTGCAGCCCGATACGAAGTGCTGGGTGCCAAAACTCCAGTAGCTAACCCTCCAAGACAAAACCGGGTAAGGAAAAGACCCGAATCGCCTGGACCTGAGACAACGGATGACAACCTAATCTTCGAGGTGGAGAAAAAGGAGCAGCCAACCGTTACAACTACACAGAATGATATTCGTAAGAGAACATCCAAAAGTACATATGCCAAGGTAATCACACCTGGAATCAGGGTGACTGTAGTGCCTGAAGCATAACCTGAGAGAAAACTTATACATGAGAAGAATTTGATCGGAGTAAGGGAGGCAATCTTTGAGACTGTGAATGAAGAGGAAACCGTCCTGAAGTTCCGAGATAACTACTTATCTAAAGCAGCAGTTATCTGCATCAACACAGACCAACGATCTGTTGGTCATACATGTTTTACAGTAGTAGCGGGGAAGAAAGACCAACAGCGGTGGTCATGATAAAAGGACTGGTATCATGGCCAATGACTGGCTTCCTTTCCTGTGATCTAGTAACCGTTAAAGTAAAGGTAAAAGTAGATAAAGTCATGAGGGAAAAAGTATTTTTCCCATGTGACACAAATCATCTCCCTCCAACAAAGGACATCGAAAATCTAACTCAAGAATGTAGCAAGAAAGGCGTTCCCATGCTGATGGGGTGTCTCCAACTCACACAATGTGATATGGGGAAGCAACAGCCCAATTGCTAGAGGGGATACCTTTCTCAGCTTTCAGTGGAACCAACCTTATGGCTCTAAATACTGGTAATGACTATATTTTTGAAGAACAAACTGCGGAGGAGGTCATAGACATAGCGTTATGCTCTTCCACACTTTTTAAAAGAGCGAAAGTATCCATAGACTCCAACACTTTCTGATCAGAGGTCCATTAAATTTCAACTATGCGGAGCTGAAACAGGAATAGACTTATAAGAAACCCAAGACAGATAGATTGAGACCTTTCAAAGGAAGCCTTGAGGCTAAATTAAATGATGGTCGGAACCGGACTATTCAAAATAATGTAGATCTGGAGCTCACTGTAAGTTTTCTACATGTAACTTGAACAAACTCTTAAGAGAAGAATAATTGTTGCATGTTTGAAGCACAAAATTTCTGCAGTGAAACCAGACTTTTGAATCTCACCACAGGCAGATTCACCGAAGATTTAACAATACCAAGGAGTCTGGGTTTATGAAGAGTTGATGAATTGGAGACTGGTAAGGCAAAAGCAATGCATATTATAGAGGAGAAATGTAGAGAGCATCAGGATCCTCATGGAGGACTTTTTGCAGTGGTATTGAGGCCATCTCAGAACTCTAAATACCTACTTCAAAAAATATTTGTCAATAGCTTGGCCATACGAAAGCTTGGTTTCCTCAGGCTTCCATCAGGGAAATTGACGAAGACAGAGAATAAGGTATCTATCAATAACCAATTTCGAGGAAACTGTTTCATTGCAGGAAGAAAACGTCTTGCATATGGCAGAAAAAGTTAACGTGGAGATAGCAAAGAAAATAGTATCTGGAAACAGGGTCAAATAGGCGATAAAGTTTTTTGACCCATTCAAAAGTGTAAGACAGATGAAATATTTCCAGCCCTTCTTCAGAGGGGCAGAGACAAACTGGCTAATAAAAATATTTAGAATGTCCCTTGCTCTAATGCATATACCTAGACCATAGAGGCTAGTAAAAATAGTTTACATCCATAAACCAGAAGGAAAGGAACTTGCAATAATCCAAAAGACTAGACCTATCAATTTATCATCCTTTTTACTTAAAACATTGGAGAGACTGATACATAAGGGATGGATTAATGGCTGTAAAACTTTACCCACACGCATAAATTGCCGGAAGATGCTCTGAGAGGCAGTTTTCTCACCCCTCTTATGATCCCTGATTGTGGGTGACGTGCTAGTAGCACTAAATAAAATACAGTAGTTGTTTATTTATACCCAAGGTTATGCTGATGATATACTCGTATGCTTCCTGGAATTAGGCACAATCCCAGGAACTGGGCAATTTCAGCCTCAGATGATGAACTGGTTCTTTCTATATTACTATATAAGACCATAATAAAAAATAGGTTGCTCCCAATATACCAAAAAAACTGATGGATCTTTAAAGTTGAGCAATGGCTCAAATTCCTTTGTGTAGTCGTGTTGAAGCACTCATCTCAAGACTTTGACGATGGCTAGCCATGTCAATTTAATATGTTCAAGGACTGTAATTTTAATTTAATCTTTTGTAGTGTCAGGTATAAACTATTCTAAATATATTTTCTGCGGATTTTCTTAATTTTATGAACACGTCATCAACAATGGTTCATTAATTTGATGTTTAATAGTTAGTTTCAAAATCACATAATTTTGAGAAAATTTTAAGATATAAGACCATTGATCATTGCAAGACAAAGCAAAATAAAAAAGTTAAAGATGATTGTTTTCTTATTAGAGGTTCATTAGGTAACTAAATAAACTTTTTAGAAATCAATATTTTTATGATAAATATTGAAAGTGTGATGTTTTTAGATGTCCATTTAGATTTAGTTTTTAGATCTGTAATCATTTCTTGGCAAAATTGGATCATTTCAACTGTAAAAATTGACGCCTAGATTCAGTACAGATGCTTACATACAAATTATGTTTTAATTTATATACAGGGTTAGTTAAAAGTATGGAGACACCCTCTTAACTCTCCACCGAGCATTGATAGAAAATTCAAACCCGGGAGTTGTTTATATATTTCATGAAAACACTTCTTTAAAATGTTGTAAAAAATAAAATTTACAAAATCGATTTGGAAGCAATATTTTAGGTCAAGCACTTTGAAATAAACATTTTTTGTCTCTTGAAATTTTTTCTAAAAACTCTTCCTTTTCGAGATATTAGCAACTTTATGTCGATATATTTCAACACGTTTAGGGCCGCTATTTTGTTTTGGGGGGTCCGATTTTTATTTTCTTTATGCCATTTTCCTAGTCTTAAATAAACCTTTAAAATGAGGTATCACATGACCATACTTCCCATTTAAAAATATTGAGTAGCCCCCAAAAATTCCAATTTTGAGTTGGGGGGCAACGTTGCCCTATGCATGGGGAAGTGTGTTTTCATGAAATATATAAACAACTCCCGGTTTTGGATTTTCTATCAATGCTCGGTGGAGAGTTAAGAGGTGTCTCCAGACTTTTAACTAACCCTGTATAATACTCTAACCCGGATAATACTGGACCCGGAAATACTATTGCTTGATTTTAGTATATAAATATATACTTAGATCATATTAACAAACACAATTTATTGAGTGTATTGAAAAAAATTAATTTTGAAATGACTTGTGGTTAAAATAAGGTTCTTATGATCAGGTGGTAGAGCGCGTATTTAAACATATGGGTGTTTAATGTTAATGTAATTTATTTTATATGTGTAGCTATCCCATTTAATTATTATTTAATTTTAAGGCCAGTTATCCCATTTCATTACTTTGACTTAAGTAATCGATATGAAAATGGTTTTTATATCACTTAAGAATAATATTACACAATTTTAGTTTTATAGCTCCTAAGAAGTTAGTTCAATTTATATTTATCATATAGGGGTAGAAAAAAATTCCTTAGACTGTAGTAATTGTAATGTCTAAACACTCCTGGCAATAATATGGATAAAATAGGAAATTTTTAGTGAAATCAGTCAAATAGTTTTTGAGTATAATATATTAGTGCAATTTATCGTATAACAGTAGTTATACCATTTAAATCTATTCGATAGTAGTGACCATATTCTGTATACAATCCTGGTAATTATATGTGTAAATTGAGAAATTTTAGTGAAATTAGTTGATTAGTTTTTGAGTATATAGAAAAAGTAAGTGTATAAATGATTATTTAATTTAAGGGTAGTTATCCCTTTGACTTAAGTAATCAAATTGAAAATGGTTTTTATATAACTTAAGAATAATATTATACAATTTTAGCATTATAGTTTGTAGGAAGTTAGTTCAATTTATATTTATTGTATAGGGGTAGCAAACCCAATTTCAACCCTTAGACTGTAGTCATTGTAATGTCTAAACACTCCTGGCATTAATGTGGATAATAGGCCTATGTGAAATTTTTAGTAAAATCGTTTGAATAGTTTTTGAATCTATAGAGGTCAAAGAAATAAACATTCATTTATAAATAATATATAGAGAGAAGACAATTTCCTGAGTGATAGTTTATAACACCTAATTGCGGTAGTATGCTGCAACATAATATTGGATTATGTGACGGAACCAGTTAACTACCATTCATTGTATATTAAAAAAAGTTTGAATTTATCTGTTTAAATGTTAAATTTCACCAACAATCATTACGATGTCAAAGAGGATTATGCAAGGAGAAAGAGGTTTAATAATAATATACAGCATAAAGAGCAAAATATATCTTTATAAAGCAAAGTACAAAAAATATAAAATGTATTTATTGATAAGAAAGATAATATATTCAATTACATACAAAATTTACATAAATACAAATTTGATTAATTTTACAAGGTTCTTATACAATTTTGGCAATTCATTTCCTTGAATTGTCTCAACATCAGTGACCAACTTATGGCACATTTTGAAATTATTTTACTACATTTGCACTACAATTTAGTAACATAGTATCTATTGCAAACATTTCTGCCGCTTCTACTTACATCACCATACACGGACGACAAAGAAAGTAGGTATGCAATACCCCAGTACAAATAGATTTATTCAAAAATAAACATTGTTTGCTAAATGCTAGGTGTAAAGTAATTTTTTATCTTCAATTTTAGGTGTCGATAATGTGGAAATTAATATACCATTTTCCTTCGAATATAGAGCTAAATATTGAGAGAAAACAGTACATGCTCAATTTTTAGTGTTTCAATTCTCTGGATCCCTTAAACTGAATTTACACTACAATTCCTGTAATCATCAGCCTCATTCAATCCTAAAATTCAAGTTTTCGATTATACCAAAACAAACTAGAATCACTTGAATACAAGACATAACATAAATAAATAAGTAAACACTTTACTAAAACATTTTAAATTTCAGAATCACCGAATTTGGTAACTTAAAATTAGGATTAAAATATTCTTAAAAAGAAAAACAACAGTGGGATTTTTACTTACTTTTTGACAACAGTACTTTTTTAAAAGCAGACATTGTTTGGTATTTTTAAAAGTAGGCTACTTTTGTAGTACTTTTTTGATTTCAACATACTCCTAGAGATATCCTCATGAACAAAAAAAAAATCCTTGCTTTAACAGATCGTGTTACAGCAAGTTGAAGCAAAGAAAGACTTTTAAGTTTTTGCATCATCAATGACAAGAAGATAATATTCCTTCCTATTTTTCATTTCTCTGGCCGTACCGTTTACATGGCGGAACACCGTTTTATGTACATTAAGCACTTATACCTGTAAATTTTCATAAAAACAGTAGTAAAAAACATTAATGTCTTCAAGGCAAACTGAGTACTACATTTTAATACAATAAATTTTGTATTTTTCACTATGTTATACATTAAGGTTTAACTGACTTCAATTGTGTTGGCGGTTTTAGCTATCTGACGTGCCTAATCTGGAGTTTTCAGAAATATTTCCCTTTACTCTTTAGATTTAACTAAGTTCATACATAGGAGTTGCTTTGCAAAGTATCTTAAAACATTGTTTACATTTACCAGCTTAATAAAAACAAATATTTTCAAATATTTGCAGGTTCTTTAACTCTTAAATACTTGAAAATGGGTAAGGCAGTTCTACAACGACTTCATTAATACATCCTCAAAGGACTAAGGCCGTTCTGGACGATTTTCAGGTAATGTTTAGTACAGAAATTATTTTTACAATTTGTATTCTATTTTAGAAGTAGTTACCTCGTCATATTGAAGACACAAAGAGCAAACAATTCATAAAGGTCATTATAGTAAGGCAAAGCCTTTGTTAACTGGTGGGGTGACAAAAGGTGCGACCTTGAGCGACAACAAGCAACCACTGTGACTGACATCACATCACTTCGACCTGTTGTGTTCATGTAACAATTCTTTTATGAACCAATATTTAACTCTGAGAAATAATTTAGGAACTCATAAATAAACAATAGATGCTTTTTAAAATTAACAAGCAAAATTAATAAATAATGACCATGCTTGTACAAACGCATATGTGACGTCACAGTTCATCTTACATGAGACAAGTTGTAGCTCAAACTATAGGTAGCATTGGCTGTGTGACATCATCCACGCATCTATGAGTTTAAAATCCTTTATCGAATGTAAGTATTTAAGACAACAATATGACTATTGTACTTACACCATCTGAGACTTCTATTTTCTTTTCTTTACGCTTTTCGAGGCTTTCGTCCCAAAACTAAATCTTCATTCATTTGAGGTCAAACATTAAAACAATAACACAGACTGTCTATCAGATCATACAAATTTAATCCCTTGACTTTTTGGGAACTTTAATAAAAATTTGAAACCTTATTTTCAAGCAAAGCTAAATATATATTGACGTCTTACAAAAATGCACAGAGATATGAAAATAAAAACCTCAGAATCAAATTGGCTTCATACTTAATAAGATATATACAAGATACACCATTAAATAAATATGAACTAGAATCGTGAAATTGAATAGCCCAGCCCGGATGCGTGTTTCAAAAGATTTGCTTCTCTCCTCTCCAGTAGTAGAAAAAGTTCGTTTGCTAGGTAATAGTTTAAAAACTGGTTTATTAAGATATAACAACTTTCAGTCAAATTCACGATATGACACAGAGATGAGAATCCAAGAAAATGAAAAAAAATAAAGGGGATTAACATCCGTTCCGCCAGTCTTCCATCAAATGTCGAGGTGCGCAGATGCTGAATGTTTGTGTAATGTAATGTACATGTTTTTAATGTTATTGTTTGACGACCTCAAATGAGTGATGGGACATAAGCCCCGAAACGCATAAAGAAGAGAAAAAAGTCACAAATGGTGTAAGTACATTGTAACTTATTAATCTATACCATCTGATGATATTTCGTCAATTTTAAAATACGCGGAAAAGACCTTCTGATGAAATATCATCAAATAATTTCAATGCGTAAAAGACCATTTGACGATATTTTATAATTTGCGATAAATTTAATTTTATTGTAATTAAATAAGTAAAAGTATTGAAATTATTATTTATGCAAACTAATAATGTAATTTATAATAAATAATATAATAATTATTAAAACATAATGTGAATAAATAATTTAAAATAGAAAAACAAAATGTGTTAATGTTCGATCAGCTGTCTAGGCCTAAGAACTTTTTGTTTCAGTACTTATCTTTATGAAATTTTCAGGAATAATAGAAAACATAATACAAATTATAAAAATCAAGTTTCCCACTGTAAAATTTTTCTTTGTTTTGAAAATAAAAAAATTTAATTTAAAACTTTTAATACACAATTTATATTTCCCCTAAAATTTTCACGTTTTACAATAAAAATATAAATTATTTCACCTTGTATGCTCATTTATTAAAAAGCCCATTTATTTATCTTCAATTAAAAAAATATTTATAAATAAACATGTTGTGACTTTTTAACAAACGCTTGTCAAATATGTCTGTCTTTACAGTGTGCAGTTTTACTTGTAAAATGGTGCTGCCAATGTGGAACAGTACTCTTTAGCAACAGTTGGCACTATCTGTGTGTTTCAAAGTTTATATTTAGTGATGTGTGACCAATTTATTTACACAAGGGTGTGTGCTATATACATAAATATTTAGTTTTAATTTCAGCGACTGTAATCAAATGTTTAATTACCTGAATGGAAGTACACCTTTACTTGCTGTTAGAGCAGAGCTTTAAAAGCATCAATCTGTAAAACACAAACAATTATATTAAAAAAGTAAACAATATGGTGCACAAAAATTATTTAAAATATCAAAACTCTAAAAATCCTTTTGATTTTTAATACCATGTCTTAAGTAATAATACAATTACTTGAAGATAGTAGGTTCATTAAATTTTAATACGAACATTCATTGTGTAAATGAGTTGTCTCTTGATAACTGTATACTTTCACAATGTGATGTTAAATTCTTTGCAGTAATACAGAATGCACCCAATATTCCAACAGTTAATGTAAATATTAACATTAACATTCCCACTTTTGGTAAATTGTACAATATTTTTTGACACCAAACTAAAATAGCTGTAACATACTTATAAGTCACACTCTAATCTAGTAGTACATTGATCAGCAACCAAACCAATACACTGTTAAATTTTTTTTCTGATGCATAGTTTTAAACACTTGCTTTTTAGTGTTTGTTCATTTGCTTTAACAATCCTTCCATTGTGTAATTTACCCTTTTCTATAAATCTTGTTTATCACAATCTAGTTTAACATTTTAAATCTCTAGCTATAGCACCCTACTGGCCTGTAGTACATAGTCTTTCAGTACATCTTCATTTTGTTTATCCACTTATCCTAAAACTTTGGACAGTGAAACCTAGTTAATTGAGAAACAGAAAATTGAGTACAAAAACTAAGATCGGTATACGTTACTCTACAAAGACCTAAACATCACACCTGTTGCGGTTAATAATGTATTCTTTCCTACCTCAATTCCAGCCTCTTCTTTTCCTTTAACTATTATTAACATCTTCTTATCCTCACTCTTGCTCCATTTCCTCTCTTCTACCTAAACAACTCAATGCCAATATTCTTCAAATGTCACCACAAATATACTCGCTCATAATACCAATACATATCCAAATAAAAACAGTTTTTCTCTTTCCTTTTAATAGACAGTGACATCTATCGTACATAACCAAAGACAAGCAACTTGTACAAAAAAGTAAAACGAAACATGCCTTATCAGTTTTACCAAAATACTTTTCAAATTATTATTTTCCTAATTTAAAATCTTCACCTGTTTTAAACTTTTCACTTTCTGGTTTAGTCAAATAAGTTATTAACATTCAAATTGCCCATTTATCTCTGTATATGTTAGAGCCTAGATATAGCATTTGTGTTCCACGTGCTATGCCATTCCTCAAGTTTCATTATGACTGGCAGAAAATAAAATCGCTAAAAAAAGTGTATCTGTGTAATCATTTCTGAAAACAGAGTGATTGATTTACTCCCATATGTCTTATATTTTCTTAATGAAAACATTGTTTCTACTATTCAGCTAACATCTTATTAATGGTCATTGATACTGTAATTCAAGGTCTACACTTGTCCTTTGGAATTGCTCAAATAATTACAGCCAATTCTGTTTTTGTACATCTGAAGTTTTCTAAATCCTTCATATATGGGACAAAATGATAATATCCATTTGCTAAAACCCAGTTATTAATACCCAGTTTAGCTTAATTCCAGGAAGAAATCATTGTTACATCGAAGCGTATAAAGGAATTAGCATTAATAAAATTATCCTTTGATAATTTAATAATAATTATTGATTATCAAAATTTACCTAAAATCATTACACAAGTTTATGTTTGTGTCCACTCTTCTACAGCTGCTGCATTTGTTAATTTTAAAACGTTATTTATGGTGTAATAATTTGAACAGCAATAACAGCATGATTGTGGAATTTTCAAGTACATTTTTCTTACTGGTGGATCAACTTGTCGACAAAGTAAGTTTCTAGCCCAGAAAAACTTAATTTGATAACGTTGAAGTCGTTGTAATAGCAGCAGTACTTTAAAAACAACAAACTCTAGAAGTCAATTTCAAATTTCAACTCTTCAATGTTGAATATTGCTATTACATATACTACACTCATATATATTTTTGTCACAACTGGTATGCAAAATATGAGAACTATGCATGCTGGATTGTAATGACTAAAATATACTTTGTTTAAGAAACCTGGTTATGGAGAGAAAGTTCATGTTTGTGAAATTCTGAAGGTTAGAGTGGCACATTATATTTTGGTTAACATGTTTTAAATAGTTTTAGTAAATGAAGCTTTAGGTAAATTATATTTCAACAGTTGTTGCAGCTTAGAAGCCAGCCCATCAGTTCATTAACCTACTGGCATTCCAATACGTTTGTAGACGTTCACAATTTAAAAAATGAAGATATGGGTGATAATGATGACCAGTAACAAATAACACATTTCCTTAAAATAACTATCAAAGTTATTTCACACACTTGTATTTAATTACTTTGATTATATAGCAATTAAAAATTGAATTCAGAGTTATAATTAATATGAAATTTTCTTTTTTAAAGTTAGATTTTATACCAAATTTAGCTTCTTTAAGATTATGGAGCTCTTATTATATTATTAAGATCAATTTCATCTTGTATTTTGGAGTTTACTTTTGTAGGATTTACCACAATGATTTCTTTGAGATTTTTCCAAGCCAGGTCAAAAAGCAAAATTATTCTTAATCACTTGGTTTGTTGATCTAGCCAAATTAACCACCACCTATTTTGTGACAAACATTTCAAACCTAAAAGAAATATTTTGTGACATTTATGTAAGTCCTTTACAACTTTTAGAATAAACATGAACATCACCGTCATCATTTAAAATTTCTCATCAATTAATGATAATAATCGAGGTAGAATTCATTGTATAGTGACAAATAATTCACAATTTCTTTATTTTCGTTTAATTCAACTATAAGCACTAGAAAGTTACACATAAAACTAAACATAAATTCCTACAGTTTAGGTATAAATTTCTGTAAATTATAACATATATTATGTAGCATTGAAATTTGTGTCGACAAACTTAATTATACTGGTGTTTCTCAATCAAAATTACAGCACAATAAAAGACAGTTAACTGAATTAAGCATAACTTGGTTATATGTGTCATGGATTACAAGGATTTTATTTATTTAGTGGATCGACTGTAAACAGTTTTAGATATTTGAAGTGTCTTTTTGCTCTTAATGTGGTTTGACAGTTTTATTGTCTAAATGGATTGTTAAGTAATTAACGTCAGAAATTATTTTAAACCATTAAAAAACAAAGAAGAAGGCATTGCGTCAACTAAAAAGGATTTTCTTTAAACAAATGTTTTATAAACTGTCATTACATAAGAGAGTCTTGACGGACAAACCTTCAAAAAAGATTTAAAAAAATAAAATATTTTAATATAATTGAGCCAGGGATAACTGCACTCTTCCGCAAAACATACAGAGACACTATCTAATAGGAGTAAAGCAGCACAGATTTGTACTCTCTAAAAAATTTCAAGTGACTTGAATTTATCTTCAGACACCATTTCAGCACTGCTTATCTGATCTATGGACAAATATTCTAGGTTATCTGACTTGAACTTTGGTTTGGCAATAGCCGATATTATAAATTAAGCTAATTCAAATTTAGTAGTGAGTAATGATATTAACATAGAAATAGCTGGCTGATGAAGTTGTAGTAGAATTTGATGAATTTCTAAAAACACATGATACAAGGAAAACCTCTCTGCTTTCTGAACAGACACCTGCTTGATAACATATTTGTTAACTCCAGAGCAAACAAAAGAGTATTACAGTTGGAACAAATAAAATGTTTGATATGTTTTACTTATTTGCTTATGAAACAATGAGTTTATAAGATTATATTATACAAGTGTTATCGTATAATACAAACTTATTTTTTTTATGAAATAAGCCATAGAAATAAAGTTGAATATGTCTAAACAGTCTAAGGAATACTTTAGTTTCCTCAAAAATATCATACAATCAGTCCTAACCGCTCTATTGTAAAGTTTGGTCAACATTCAACTCAATATTATAAATTAGCTTAAAACAATATAGCAACATTTAAAAATAACTGTTTTATAATAAAGAATATTATATTTAATTAAATGTCACTATACCTAAAGTATGAACACAATATTCAAAAGTGACGTATCTAAATATTTAAACAAACAAAAATGTCAAAATAAAAACATTACTCATAAATCTGTATCTATAATATTTGTTTTTTAATAAATTTTTCTTCCAACTTTTGAGGATAAAATTATTAAAATCAGTAAAGTTAAATAAAAATAAAATTATTTTTAGAAAAAGAAAAAAAACTTTAAAACTACACGCAGATTTGGTTGAATAATTATTTACCAACAATCTTATTATTGTGCAGCACAATCAGCCTACAATCTTGTTACACTTATAAAAACACTAATACACAGACAATATGACTGATAACAAACACAAAAATGTTTACCAATGAAGCCATACAATAAAACAACACAAGTCAAAGACAGGTCACATTTGGGCTGAGTACTTTGTCTTCTTTTCTGTAAAAAAAAACAACAGTTAAATTAAAAACTTTTCTTACACTTTCTAAAAAATAAGACAAAATCAATTTAAATAAATTACTTACGTTTAAAATCTACGTCCTCTGTAACTGCTACGTCCTGAATATGACTCTGAAAAAAGAGCAAATATTATATAAATACTACTACATAAAACAAAACAAAAAAGGAGAAAAACTTTCCTACACAGTTGATATACTGTGGGATAATAATTGCAATCTTCCTTACTTATTCATACATATTTTTAATATATACTTTTTATCCTATCAACTTTGTGTTTCTAATTGTTTTAAAAAGATGCTGTACTTTACACTTCTTTCCACCACTGAAATCCTCAACTTAAGAAACAATACATTTTGTATAACTGATTATATAAATAGACCTTAATACATGTTTCCATACCCAAGAAAAAATAAATGGAGACACTGAAACGAAAATAACTACCGACTAGAAAGTAGGCAAGGGAAATGTCAATGAATGGAATAAAAACCACTTTCAATAAAAAATGTCAATAATCTATCTAAACAAAGCCTTAAGGGTCGGCTCTAGTGAAACAAAAAGCAACCTGCGACTCCCTATAGCAACGGTAGGTTACGCGGACATTGCTCATCCTAAATCCACTTAAAACCCGCAATTATTCAAATAGCATTTTTTTTTTAAATACCAAACTCTTGGGGACAAAATTCTTCATCCGAATGGCTTGGTAATTTTTCGCTATAATTAATAGTAACAACGTAAAAAATATTTAAAATCACCCTATAGCGGCGGTAAGTTACACGGACATTGCTCAGCCTAAATCCATTTAAAACCTGCAATTGTTCAAATAGCGTTTTAAAAAAAATACTAAAATCTTGGGGACGAAATTCTTCAGGCGAATGGCTTGACAGTTTTTCGCTATAATTAATAGTGACAACATAAAAAAATATTAAAAATCAATGTTTTAAATTGTTAATAAATATTAAACAAAATATTTTTCTTAATTTTTAAAAAGCCATTTGCATGCATATTGACCATAGCTTTAAAATGACATATAGTTTATAATTATCCGATCAAAAATAAAGGAAAAATTTTTATTTTAATTTAACATTGGTCTTATGGAGTGTCAGCCAACATGGCCGACAGCTAGAGCCGACCCTTAAACAACAAAGTAATAAAGCTTCTCATTTAACCTTATGCGCGCTATTTATTTGACACTTGGCTCCACCACCAGATCCAATTAAAATATGGCTGCTGAAGAAGTATTTTTATAAATTTGCAAAAAAAATACTATAAACAGTAAACATAACTTATTATTTATCCTTTTGTTCGGAATAAACCAAACAATGAGGGAAAAATTGTTGAGACATTCAAATAAAATTTTTTCATTGAGGAGGCCTATTTTGAATATTATCAGTAAGAAAAATCAATCAATTATTTTGTTTTGTAATGAAATTAAAAATAAGAATAATAGAGTTTAGAGCTTTGAAAATACTTTTTCACTCTAAATGTGACGATCATAAATAATTAACAAAATAGTCTTGAGGTTTAACAAAATTATTTTATTGAGTAGGCCTATTTTGAATATATTAAGTCGAAACAAGTAAAAATTTTTGTATGAACTTGAAAGTAGTAATAAAAGTGATTAGAGCTTTGAAAATACTTTTTACAGTAATTATGTCAATTGTATTAAATTTATAATTAATTTATTCGAAAATTTATTTTAACATTAACATAATATTTGTGAAATAATGGTACATAGCCATAGTAATATATAATTTACAAAGTTGCTATTTCTCAACACAAAATAAAACAAAAACAAGACTACTACATTATTTACATAAACAAAATTTACACAAAAGTGCAAAATAATAAGGTATAATAAAAAAACACCACTTGAAAAAAACGTAAACAATAGTTACAAGATGCAAGGCTACAGACGATGCTAGTTGCATTTCTCGATCATGGCTGGCAAACAGCTGCTCAACTTCAGAGTTATAAAATATATTCCACAGCCAATATAATCTGTCACTAGCTTCTAAACTGTTTTAACAACATTGAAGTCTCATTTGACCGAAAACCACAGATTCTACACTAGTTTAGAACCTAAAAATCATATTAAAATGTGTGTCGGAATGAGTCCGACAGTGGAGCGTAACGAAAAATTAGCGATGTCGGACTGAGTTTGCATATGGAGCGCAAAATGTTAATGTATTACGCTAGTCGCTTATTTTCTCTCTTCCACCTTAACAAAAAAGTATGTCTGTTTTAGCATTAGGCAAATGCATTAGGTTTTCTTAAATGCATTGTTGGATGATTTACTTTTATTAGATTATTATTATTTAAATTAAATTATTATTTACTTGAAGATTATACTAAATTAGATCTGTTTTACTCTTAGAGAGTGTAATGTATGTGTTTTCACAAATAGAAAATTAAAATATTTAAATTACATTGCAAAGCTGAGTACGTGGTATGATTAATTTCTAATGCATATAATTTTAATTCTACTACACAGTTGGTGATGTATATTGATAAGTTATATTGATAACGGTGCATATATCTTGATAATGACAGACAAAATATTGATACAAACGCATGGGGTCCAGCAATGACGTCAATGGGCTCCAGAAAAGACAAAAGAGTGGGGCAAAATACCAGTCTTCCATCCGACTCAGTACAGTACAGAAGTGTAACACTTGTTCTGCATTTATAAACATTTTGTAGTTATATTTGAACAGTTTTGTTTTTTCGATTAATAACCCTAGAACTGGCAATGCCATAGCGAAAATTGGAAAGCCGGTTTTTAGCGTTTTGCAAGCATATTTAAAAAAAACTCGCCAAAAATAGTAAATGAACCCCAATCCAAAGGTGTTCCATAGCTTTTTTGTGGAAGAAACTTCAAAGAATTCAAATATGCCACTAAAAATTTGTTTCTTTTAAAATTGTAAAAGTTATTAGCTTAGAAAGCAAAAAATGTTCAGAAACGTAAGGAAAAAACCAACTTTATGCCTACATGAAAAATAGTAAAAAAATTTTGTAATTTTTTCAAAATACACAAAAGTTTTATAATTTAGTTCTAAATAGAAATATGCAAAAATATATTTCAATTTCACAATTGTTTAGTTCAAAATAACACTTTGAACGTTTTTACTACATAACCCGCAAATCATGACTAATTTCAAAGTGACTAGGCCTATACATTTTTACTTCAATGTTTTTTTTTTATATCAAAAATTCGAGAATGAAATGTAGAATTGAATAGCATTCTACCCAGTTTCAAATAACTTTACATTTTGTAATGAAAAATCAAAAATAACAAATCGGCAATTTAACCTAAAACCTTATTTCTAGGCTATCTTATTTCTTCACTTACCATTTTATTAGAACACTGTTATAAGCCTAATTTCACTCAAACACAATCTACACTTATTTATTTATAACTAAAATACAATATAACACTATTTTATAAACTGTAATAACCATAAAATAACACAAAACAAATGTCATAACTGACACATAACACAAACTCGACGACGGGATTTGACTCAATTTAGCAGTCAACTTTTAGCATACTTTAGTACCAACCTATAAAATCTAAATGGATTGAATTGGACATAGATAAAAACTGTGAAGTTTTCTTTTTAAAACCATATATTGTACATTTTAGGGATATATCGAATAAGATTGTAAGAATCGATTCTAAACAGGCTTGCATATTGACCAAATCTATTAGAAGCTTTCACCGTAAATGCTGTAGAACAGCTGTTTACAAAGTAACATGTGATTTGAAGACACCATTTTAAAGAGAATCGTCTGCTGAACTCAATGCTGTTATGATCTTCTTCATAAATTACTTCTGTGAAGAGTTGCAGACCGTTGAAAATGAGACAAAGTCTTGACAGTATACGGGGTTTATTGACACGTGAATCACAGCTGATTTGCATGCTAAAATTTTGAAACGGTGACTACGTATGTAAATATACTTTTTACGAAAAAGTTTTAAATACAAAAATTAAAGTTTAATTGATTAGCTTTCAAACGGTGCTGGTTTTATTACGATTTGATAATTTTAAGTGTATTAAATAACGGAGTATGCAAATTCTCGCTATTGTTCGAGCTTGTTGCGTTCTACGCCCGAGAGAGCGTCACAAAGTGCAGTCTGCCATTTACAGGGTTAAAGGTTTCACATTGAAATTCTACGAGTATGGTTGGGTGCCGTTTTACCTTTATTGATAACAAATTCTTAAATATAAAAAAAATTTGTAGAAAAATCCGAGGTAGACCGACTTATTTTATTGCCTCTGAATATTACTTCGTAAAATGTGACTTTGAACAGTTTTCATCGAAAAGTTAAATAGGAACTTATTTGAATTCTATTTAAATTAACTTGAATAATTTGAACTTTAAAACTTTTATTTTTATTTATGACTTCAAACCAAAATTTTTTTTAAACATCTCGTAGAAAGTGTAAACAGTTCCATCGTAATATAGTAAAAGAAAAGTAGCGTACAATTAGTGTCTGTGTTGACAGTGTATCAGTAAAGTGCTAGCAAAAAAACATTGGAAAAGGAGTATTTTTAATTTACTTTTGTTTTCTAAGTTGTCGGCTATTCTGATATTTTTACAAATTTCATTTTTTAATTATTCAAAATTATATTTGTTTATGTGCACAATTAATATTATCATGTTGCATCAAATCTCAATAACCAGCTATTATGCTTGTCTGATATTCATTTTATGCTCATAACCTGTGATTGCAATAATTTCTGTAGCTTCTTCAACGAACCCATGTCATACGAGAAGCAACGGTTTATAATTTCAATAATTATTAACTTTTGACATTTTTATTTCATAATTTTTTTTTTATTTTACAAATCTGATACAAAAAGATAAGAGATGAAAAGTATAGCTGTCTAATTATTCAAACTTCTAAACCAATTGTTTTGGGTAAAGAATATTTTATTCACTTAATTTATTTGGGTTAAAGGTAATTTTATTTCTCCAAAATTGAATACTTCGTCTTTAAATTTCTGTTGCAGAACATTAACTGGAGTTCAAAACATTTAGTATTTCTATAAAATAAGAAGCAACATAGAATAATCTTACCATAAGGAGTACTCCTACTGCCACTACTATAGTTGCTGCGAACTGGACCACCACCAAATCTGTCATTACGGCTGTACCCATTGTCTAAAAAAATAATTAGAATGCATTCATTAACAAGATTTAATTAGTTAAATCAAGTTTAATGAACATTTCTTATATACATTTAAAGACGTCAACTACATTTAAAAAAAACTTACTATCATTCATCTTAAAATTGTTGGAGTGCTATCAGGTTATTACGAATCAGTAAGTACACCAACAATACTGTATCGTCAAATAAATCTTGTGTGATTTCATTTTTTGATTTTGTACTGGTCAAATTTACTTGGATACATAGCTTCAAAAAAGCATAGAATGCACATAGGATGATTTATACCAACTTTTTAATGGATGAATTTAAAAATAACTGTATGATGTATGCTTTTTTTAAATTTATTATCCTTAGTATGTAGGCTCACTATTTAGCAACTATTTTTACTTTAAATACGTTGACTGTATCATCTAATCTAACAGCATGCAACAGCATGATTTACTCATCGATATAGACAGCTATGGATCACGCGCTGTATGTGATGCGTGAGCCGGGCGCGGTCCGTCTCCCCCATTACTTTCCAGGTAACCATGCGCTCTGCCGCATAGCCGTGTAGCGGAACTGCATTGTCTGGCGAAGTTCCTCAAGTGCTTTGGTTTATGTGACACAGAAATGTTAAATGAGTGCTTAGAATACTTAAAGGATTTGATTATAAAAATGTTTTTATTTTACGGCATTCCAGAAAAACCTTTGCCTTTGGATTCATGAAGAGTATATATTCAATCCTAATTTTGACCAGTAGATTATTAGATGATTTACATTTTAAGTACTTCTTAACGTATAAGTTTTCTCAAGACCATTTGGAGTTGTTATTTTCTTGCATAAGATCTAGGGGAGGACATAACAACAATCCAAATGTAAAACAATTCCAACTGGCCTTGAGAAAACTTATGTTTAGGAATAGTGTGCACAGGGGTGCAGAAAATGTTTTAGCACACAAAATTTCCCCAGAACACACTTTTTTTTCACTAAAAATTTCCCCAAAATTGATCGGTATTTGCTCCAGATGCGCCAGACATTAACACAGTTTGTTTATCTATTTCAACATATTTATTGACCTTATGTTTTAATAATTTTTATTATATTCATTATAAATTCCAATATAAATCTCCAAAAAAATAATAATAGCATTATTTTGACTTAATTAACTACGGTGAAATTAAATATCTACAGTGAAATATCTTCAGATGGTCCCAAAAGGTTTAAAACAAAAAAATACAACTTGATTATTGCTATTTTAGTATGTTTAAAAGTACCCCTAAGGCCAGTATTACACTGTAAAATATTTTATAAAATATGTATTATAAAAGTTCTTTGACAAAGATCTTTGATAGTGTAATGGGCCATCTTTTATAATATATTTCTTTTATAACATTTCTTTTATACAATTTAAGAGGTTGGCATTTTACCTTTTATAAAATGTTTGATACATTTTTACCTTTTAGTACAAGTCCAAAATGTTTTATAAAAGAG